>PVJO010003396.1:0-107250 GCA_004026905.1 Hystrix cristata | reverse complement strand
AAAAAGCTGGGTATTTCAAAAGATGAAAGAAAAGATGGCCCAAGGACATCACAGGAAACAGCAGAGCTCCAGCCTTTGCAGCCTCAGAGTTGGAAAGGTGAAAGATTTTGCTTTGAGAAGAATGCCCCAGAGCACCATGTTCCAGAATGGCGGTGGCCTAGGGAAGTTGTTCCTCGGGATTTGGTTCAGAGCACTCAGCAATCCGGGCACACGACCACCACAGACAAGCAAGAAGGAAGCCTGGTTTCTGCTCCAGCTAGCGGCAGACCCTGGCGTCATCCTCGTGGCCCTGGCTTTAGGTTCGTGCAGGGTGCAAGAGTTGTGGGGTCAGGAAGGCTTCCACTCAGATTTCAGAAGAAGGCCTGGGAGGCCAGGCAGTGTGCCCCTGAGAGGGCAGTGTGTGAATCTGTGAAGGTGAAGCCGAAGGTGCACTGGAGACCCCAGAAGTTTGGAGAAGCCAGGAATGTGGATCGCCTGAGGAAAACTGCATCAAGGGAGCAGAACCAGCCCAAGAGAGAAGCCATGGGAGCTGCCACCACTGGAAGTCCCGTAGGGGCGGAGCCACCCAAGCCCCTTGGAATTCAGACTTCACCACAGATTGCCTCTCATGCTGCACATGGAACTACAGGACTTAATGTTTGCCCTGCTGGATTTCAGAATTGCTTTGGTCCCATTCCTTTGTATCCCCTATTTGTACCTTTTGGGATGGTAATGTTTATCTTGTGCCATTGTACGTTGGAAGTGTTTAACCTTCTTTTCATTTGTACAGGGGCTTGCAGCTAAGAGTTTGCCTTGAATCTCAGAGGAGATTTTGGATTTGGACTTTTCAGCAATGCTGAAACTGTTAGGACTTTGGCAACTCTTGGAGATGGACTAAATGCCTTTTGCATAATGGGCTATGCATGAGTCTTTGGGGGTCCAGGGGCGAATGTTATGGTTTGTGTCTAGATGTCCCCCCAAAGCCTCATGTGGTAAGAGATAGCTGGACCTAGAGTGTGCGGTTACTAAATTGATCCATTGATCGGTCTGGCATCATTCTGCTGGGATCAAGGATGTGAGACTGAGATTGGGGGTGGGAGTGCGGGCCGCCCTGGAGACAGGTAGCCTAGATAAAAGATACAGGAAGAGGCTAATTAGCTGCTTGTTTGCATTGCTTATTTGCATACATTCCTTGCATTCCTGACTTTACTTTGCTGCCGGTGGGCTGCCGATCTGCGATGCCAGTCTGACCTGCCTCTGCCGTGCCGCCCTGCCTCGGACCCAGCGGACTATAGACTGAAACCTCTGCAGACTGTGAGCTAATAAACCTTTCTTCCCCTAACTTTGGGTGTCGGGTATTCTGTCCCAACAATGAGAGAAAAGTAACTAAAACAGTGGGCATCTGGGAACAGTGAGAAGATATTAAGAGAACCATTGAAAAGGGCTGGCATTGGGAAGGGAAGAGCTGGAAGGAAGAGAGAGCTGGTGGGAGAGTCCGAAGAGTAAGGACTGCCCTTGGGTCAACACTGGAGTGTGGCAAGTCACCACACAAGTAGAGTGCTCAGAAATCACCTTCACCAACCACTGTGGAAATCAGTGTGGAGATTCCTCAGAAAACTACAACTAGAGGTTCCATTTGACCCGGCTATTCCTCTGCTGGGTATCTTTCCAGAAGAATTAAAATCATCATATCACAGTGATATATGCACAACCATGTTCATAGCAGAACAATTTGTAATAGCTAAGTCTTGGAAACAACCTAAATGCCCAACACCTGATGAATGGCTAAAAAAGATGTGGTTTTTCTACACAATGGAGTACTACACTGCCATAAAAAAGGATAAACTAGAGTCATTTGTATATAAATGGATGTTCCTGGAGAACATACTATTAAGTGAAATAAATCAGACACTTATTAGTACACATCAAATTGTTTCTCTGACATGAGAAACCATAAGTGTAAATAAGGACAAAGGGGTAGAATAGATATTTTGTTTAAAAAAGAAAAAAGAGAGATAGTATTCAAAAGAGAGAACTAGATAGGGAAAAGGGGGATAAAGAAGAAGGTTAAAAGAAAAGTAAGATTAAAGGGGGAAAAACGGTAAAGTGTAGTTACACTTGTTGCAAATAAGGAGGGGTGGGTGGATGGAAGGGAGGGGAGGGGAAGGGGGGGAAGAGGGGGGAAAACCAAGATGTATCATGTACAGGTACAAAATAACCATGTTGATTATGAACATTATGTATACAATGTACCAATACATGTTCTTGGTAAAAATAATAAAAAAAATTAAAAAAAAAAAAGAAATCACCTTCAAGGGGCGTGGAGGAGGGCAGAAGAAACGGAGGCAGCACTGGATGAAAGAGGTTCAAAGGGAATGAGAAAAATAACCTGACAACTAATAGGGGAAATGTGATTGCTTGTATTTTTCAACAATGAAGAGACCTATTTTGTTGTTGCTGCTTTGGTCGAGTTTCAGGAGAAGCCAAAGACAGCTGACAAAGGAGGCTGGCAGGAGAGGCATGAAAGTGGTGAAACAGTGGTATGTTGGCAGCACTAGGGGGACAGGGGGCCTCGGAGAGAAGCCTCAGACTCCTCTGAGACTAGTGGGAAGTGAGGAGAGGCCAGGTATGCGGAGAGAGGAGTCAAAGTGGGCAGAAGAGAGAGCTCACAGGAGGTAAGGGGTGGGGTTACAAGCATGGAGACAACAGGAGAATGCGGAATGACTTCCCGTAGGAGCATCCTTAGAAGTCCAACTCAACAAACTGAAAAACTGTTGAGCATTATAGGAGAAAAGCAATAAGTCTGCCCAAGTTAAGTAATACTTTAGGCCAAGAATAGAATCGAGTCCAACATCAGGAAGAAACATTCTAAGAAGGCAGGTTAATGGGCATGATCCAGCAAGAGAGAAGGCGCATGGAAGCTGGGCATGGTACAAGCCTATAATCATAGCAGTGTTGGAGGCCAAGGCAGGGGGATCATGAGTTCAAGCTCAGCATGGGCAACTCAGCAATTTGGTGAGACCTTGTCTCAAAATAAAAAAGGGCTAGTGGTGTAGCTCAGTGTGAAGGCCCTGGGTTCAATCCCCAGTGCCAGAAAAAATGGTGCACAGAATAATAATCTTGAAGTACCTTTCTCTTTAGGGTCCCCAAGATACTGCTACTCCTTTGTAGCTGCAGGATACTGGTCTCAGGAAAAACATCATTCATTTTTTTGCACACATGTAGGCACTAAGAACTGCCAGGCACAGCTTGCTTTGAAAGAAAATACAGAGTTTCAGCTAAAGATTGGCCAAAAATGTGAAGAGGAAATCCATGGAACAAGAAAGAAGAAAGCAAGAGGAATTTTGAGAACTTGCTATAGTTTATAACCTCATATTAAATATTGGATTTGCCCAAGACCGTCCTGTAAATGACAGACCAATCTAAAATTTCCAAAGGACAGTAGCATGTGTTATGAGCACGTGTTCTTAGTGTCATCATCCAGCGACTAATATCACATGACTAAAGCAGGTGCTGTACCTTAGAGCTACTAGGCAAGAACTCTGGAAGCATGGTGTATGGGTTCAAATTCAAGTAGTTGAGACTGTAGATACAGTACTTATTGTCTCTGAGCTTTATTTTTTCTCATCTGGAAAACAGACTCAAATAGTGGCTATGTCTCATGGACTTTGTTGGGAGGTTTTCTTCATTTAATATATAAATACCTAGAGAGCACTGGCATACAGTTAACCACTGCTATTCTTAATTACTTTTGCCCACCATTTTCATAGCACATGCCTTATACTACTATTAACATGTTTCCATGCCGTGTTTATTTTTATTTGTGTATTTTTCTCATGTCTCTCCTTAGACTGTAAACTCCAGGGAGGCAAAGTCCATTATCTTATACATCTTTATATTTAATCCTGTTCTCATTATCAATAGCTGTGTAACAAACCGCCTCAGTACTTGGTGGCATGAAACAACCGCCTTTCTCCTATGTTCCCGAATTCTGTGTGTTGTATATCTAAAAAGTTCAGTCAAGGACTTCTCTATTTTGTGATTGCTAGAGGCTCAGCTCAATGTCTCAACTGACTGGTGGAGTCAGAGGGACAGCCGGGAGCTGCAGTACCCGAGGCTAGAGGAGCCACTTCCAAGATGGCGTCCACGCTGGGCTGGAACTGCTAAAGGTTAGGTCAGTTGGGACCATCTACAGGAAAGACTATTTGAACCCTGTCAAGCATGTGAGTTTCGGCTGTCTTCTGACAGGGCAGCTTAGCACTCCCAGAGTGAGTGAGTCAGAGAACAAGGTGAAGCCCTTTGGCCTTTTAGAACCAGACCTCAGAAGTTAGTGTCACTTATGTCATATTTTCCTGGTCAAAACAGTCACAAGCCTACTGAGACTGAGGAGGAGGGTATATAGGAAACCCCCCACCAATGAGAGCAATGTCGGAAATTGTGACCACCTGCTTAAACTGCTGCCACCTCCCTCTCTGGCACTTTAACTTCTCCCACAACTGTCCCCTCCTCTCCATCCCCTCTGCTATTACAGGCCCTTGTCTTTTCTCACTTGGAACACTGTAATAATTTAAAACTTTTCTCTCGTATCCACTTTCCACAGAGGAGCCAGAGCGACTTTCGTAAACATATAAATCCCTCTAAAACCGGCTAATAGCATCCCTTTGCCCTCTGCCTTGTGCTTGATACCCGTCACTCTAACCTTCTCTTGATTTTCCTGCCTCGGTATCTGCCACCACTGCAAATGGAACCAAAGTGCCACCGTCATCACCCTGCCCAGACTCACTGTCTTTCACATGACCACAGTAGGAGCTTTTTAGCTGGTCTCCTGACTTCTACCCTTGGCTCCTCACAAGTCCTTCTTGCCCTGGCCCCACAGAGCTCTTTCTAAAACACTACCACTTCTGGTCCAAGTTTCAAAGCCTAATTCATCTTTGACCCCAAACATCATCTCTTCTATTTTTTCAGCATTTTCTCTTTCAGTGAATAGCCCACAGTTCTCTAGTCCAAATCTTTGGGCTTTATATTCTGTCTTCTCCTTCACAACTCACAGTGAGGTACCAAGTCCTTTAAACCATGCTTTATAAAGCATAGCACCTAAACACGCCCTGGGTTCAAGTCCAGGCTCTGATATTTACCAGTTATGTGCACCGGATAAAGTTACTTCTCTGAAAGTGGTGCTTTTGTCTTTAAAATAATGTGAAAGAATGATGTGAGTGGTGGCACCAGCTTGTAATCCTAGCACCCAGGAGGCTGAGGCAGGATTGTGAGTTCAAGGCCAGCCTGAAAACCTTAGTGAGACTTCGTCATAAAAAAAGAAAAAAACATAAAAAAGAGCAACAATAGAAATTTCTGAGGATTGATACAGCTTTTCAAGAAAACAATTCTTGAAATCTATCTATGACATTATATCCACATAAAGAGATCAGTAGGAACTCTATAGAAGTTATTTTTATTCCAGGTTTTGTTTTGTTTTGCAGTGCTGGGCATTGAACCCAGAGCCTAGCACATGCTAAACAAGCTTCCATCACTAAGCTACGCTCCCGGTCTTTTCTTCCTATTAAATTAGTTCTTTAACCTGGTTTGAATAAAAAAAGCTAGAAAAAGCATTAATGGAAATAAGAAAATTGAAAAGTGATGGTTATAAAATATTATAAAAGTAATATTAAATTTGGTATACAAAGTTCATTATGGTTACATGAAAAATGTTTTTAATTTTTTATAGAGTTATATAGAAGTCTTTATGGGTTAAATATCTATAATATATGTTAGCTTGGGGAAAATAGTGTATATAAGTAAAATACTACAAATATTAAATTTAGATGATGCTATTCACTATACTATTCTCTATCTTTTTCTACATGTTTGAAAATTTTAATAAGTATAAAAAAAAACTTTTTTGTCCTTATTTACACTTATGGTTTCTCATACCAGAGAAACAATTTGATATGTACTCATGTGTTTCTGATTTATTTCACTTAAGAGTATGTTCTCAAGGTACATCCATTTACCTATAAATATCTCAAGTTTATCCTTTTTATGGCAGAGTAATACTCCATTGTATAGAAAAACCACATTTTCTTTAGCCATTCACTAATTGTTGGGCATTTGGGTTGTTTCCAAGACTTAGCTATTACAAACTGTGTGGCTATAAACATGGTTGCACATATATTACTGTGGTACGATGTTTTTAATTCTTCTGGGAAGATACCAAGGAATAGCCGGGTCAAATGGAACCTCTAGTTGTAGTTTTCTGAGGAATCTCCACACTGATTTCCACAGTGATTGGACCAGCCTACATCCCACCAACAGTGGAGGAGGGTTCCTTTTTCCCCACAGCCCCACCAGCATTTGTTATTGGTTGATTTCTTAATGATAGCCGCTCTTTCTGGAGTGAGATACTAAGTAAAAGAAAGATAATATTCAATAGGGAGGAGAATTGGAAAAGCAGGAGGGGGAAAAGAAGGAAAGGAAAAAGAAAAGAAAGGGGAAAAGGGGGGAATGTAAATGAAGCTACTGTAAATAGAGAAGGGAGGGGAGCGGAAGGGAGGAGTGGGGAAGAAGAGGGGAACCAAGATGTATCACATAGAGGTACAAATTATATTATGCCTCTAGAATCATCCACTTATCTATATTCCCAGCCACTGCTCTGGTTTAGAAATTGGTAAATTTTACCTGTAAAGTGCCAGATAGTAAATATTTTAGACTTTGTGGGCTATACAGTCTCTGTACCCTGTCATAGTTCTTATTCAACTAATCTTCTCACTTTTACTACCTCTCCAACTTTGTTTCTCATCGTCAATCTCCAATAGCCCCCTACACACACACACACACACACACACACACACACACATGTACACATGCACACACTTATTTACTTACTTTAAATTCTCTTAGATTTTTCTGTTTTCACCTATACCTCCCCTGTTTGGAGGGCCTCTCTCTACCTCTCCTCCATATTGGAAGGATTACTTGAACTCCTCTTCCTCCAACACTCAACTCAATCTTCACTTCTTCTCCAGAGCCCTCACAGACTTTTCCCAACACACACACACGCACGTATGCCTACACACCCACACACATGCACGCCAAGATCAGTCAGGGTGGGGGCTCCTCCTCGATGGTCTTTGTCTCTTTGTCATGATGATCAGATACTGCTCTGTGCATGACCCCTGCCTGGTGTCTCAGATAACTCTTAAAAGGAATCGTGCTTACATCATAATCTGAACAGATTTCTCAATTTTCCCCTTCCGATAAAATTGATATTGATATAAAATTGAGATCTTCTATAAAGTATTAGCTTGGAGTACTTAACAGAGGTAATCAAGTTAAAGTTAGGGCAGATGTCCTGATAAAGAGGGAAAATTGAGCACAGAGTCAGGTATGCATAGAGGGCAGAAAACATGAAGAGACATAGGGACAGATGTCCAGCCACAAGTCAAGAAGAGGGCCCTGGAACAGATCCCTTCCTCTCAGGCCTCAGAAAGAAACATGCCTCCGTACACCTTGATCTCAGACTTGTAGTCTTCAAGACTGTGATACAATGAAGTTTTGATGTTTAAGCCGCCTAGTTTGCGGTACTCCAGTGAACCTCCAGTGAACAAATGCATCCAACCTCTCAGACTCCTGCTTTCCCAACTGTAAAGTGAGTATAGTAATAGCTCCCTTATATAGGAGCTGTAATGGATAAAAGAATTCAAACACATAAAATGCTTACAGTAATGCTTGGCATATAAGTACGTGTGAGGCATTAACGTTATGGATGCTATTTTTTATTTGAAACCATTTATCGTTTTATGTTCAGGTAAGTGCCTATAAGGAAGGCTTAGAGGTTTGCCCTTTACTTTCAATGAGCTCCTTTTAGCCTGCGATTATTCTCCCACTTCATTGAGATTGTTTCCTACATAACTATTTATATGTTGCCTTCCAATCAAACTACTTCTCAATGCAAGCATGCATCTTTCTTTAAACATGATATTTTCTTTCATTCATGTCGCTTGAACTCCTGTGACCCTATCTAATAGGTTTTCCACAAATTCCTTATCCTGGTATTTCTTCTAAGGATGCACTCTCAAGAGTATAACTCCTTTCCATTTCTACCTGGAAATAGCAAAACAATACCAACTGGCAGAGATAATTACTCACTTGTGAAAGGAAGTGTTATTTCTTTCTGCTGCAATGCAGTGCAATGGAAATGTCACTCTGAGGCAGGTTATATTAAGTAGCTTTGTGTCACATGACATATTGTGAACTGACACATGCTGTGTTTCTGGATTAGATCTGAGGTCACAAATCTAAAGAAACACTTAGCACAGAAGCAAGTACTCGTGGCTGTAAGTAACAAACATGGTATTCATATTTTTCCTTCTGTGGTCTTGATTTTTGCTGTTTGGGGGTAATTAGGATGTTGAGATTAATTGTATAATTTAACCCACATGTCTAATATTAACTTTTAGCTGGGCAGAGTACTTACGCTTATTCCTCTTTTTGTATGAAAAACCCCTACATCCCTACAATGAGATCAGTGCCTGCAAGCCTCACCCTGTCTTTACCACTGTTTTTACCGTTCTCTTCCCAGGCCTCGGTTTCTCTGTTCACAAAATTAGAATGTTGACTGGATTATCTCAAAGTGTCACCAAGCTCTAAGTTGTTAAAATATGCTGAAGCTCTGTGAGAAATACAATGTAAGACTCCGAGAGGACACAGAGGCCAGCTAACTCTACTTTTCCATTGGTGATTTGACTTTTTATATGAAGTCTCCTTTACTTTTTAATTCGGTTTTCATTCCCCATGAAGATTTACAGACAGCAACACAGTTAGACGGCTAAACATCCTCCACTGGTCCAATGATTATACGATGAATGCAAAAACAGCACTGAAACTTCTTTGACAAGATAAGTAATGTTTACATTTAAAATAGGGCTTCAGCAAGACGCTGATGTGAGGGCCAAAGACAAATTACAAATAATTGATTGAGGTCTTCCTATATGCGAACAAATCCATTTTCAGTTATATGTGAAATGTAATTATGCTCATTCTCCAGTAGACAAATGCTATCTTACGGATGTTAAATGTGAATGTGAGTGCTTGAAAATATTCATCTGTAATAAGGCAGACTTTTCTTGTGATTTTTCACTTTCTGAGACTGGCTTATTTTGCTTAACATGACAGTCTCCAGTTTCGATATACCATAACAAATCTCATTATTCAATACCACTAATATGTAACAATAAATACAGCACAAACAACAACAAAAATGACAGAATTTGACTGGCAGTAAAGAAAACAAAAGGGGAAGGTGAAATTTGAAGACCAGAAAGATGGCTCTGAGGTATAAGCTTAAAAACTCTTCTGCTTTATTGCCCTCATTCTCCCATCCCAAAAGGACTAGATGGATACAGAGTCAGAGACGCTACCAGTATAATGAGAAGCACCCTTTCAGACACATGATTAAGAAAGAGGAATGACTGAGGGAATTAACCTAACCAGGGAAGTCAAAGGGTCTGAGGGAAAGGTCATGGTAGCTATCCCAGGCCAAATGTACCTCAAGAGTGTGGAATTTAAGAGAGAAAGTGACCAGTATGGTGGTGGTGGCGGAGGTAGTAAGGGAGTGGGGCATGTAGATGATTATGGAGCAAAACATTAGAATGGACTGGCCTTTTCTTTCCACCAATAACTGAGGAAAACAGGAACTCAAAAGTCAGACTTGTTTTTAGATTCAGTCATAACAAATTGAACTCTGATACCACAAAGTGGTAAATTACAAAGGTATCCATCTATACCATATTGGGACTGAGAACTTTCACCCTACCCTGAAGTCCAGTTTATTCTGCAAATAGAGATCATGACTATATACCACTAAGACGGAGTGGCATTCAAAACAAATGCACAGCAGGGCCTCCAAGTTTTGGTTAAAGTGGAAAACCCTTCCAATTGAATTATTTCCAGGCTGAGGGCCAAGGACTTTGGAGAAAAATTTATTTTGGATTATATGAAGACCATATGCCCAATGTATCTTACAGATATACACACCATTATTTTCCATTGATTCTGTTGTTCAAATTAATGTCTATCTCTAATGCACAAAAAAATCCCAACTAAAAATTCCTGATGCAGTTTGCTGTTTTGCACTTTATCAGTGACCAGATTATGTGGAGTTACTTGACATTTCAGAAAAGGAAACTTCATTCTGGAAGTGTTTTAGCAACTCCTTTTTTGTTCTTTTATTTGTTTTGTTGTTGTTTTGTTTTGTTTTGTTTTTTTCTGAGACAGCATCTCACTACGTAGCTCAGGCTAGCCTTGAACAAATGCCTCAGCCTCCCAAGTGCTGAGATTACAGGTGTGTACCACCACATCCAGCTTGGCAACTCCCTTTTATGTGTTGGGTAGTAGCAATGGACAAGCTTAATAGAAAATGCCCTCTAAAAGATTTGTTTAGGGAAGTGGCTGAAATTCCTTGAGAAATTCACAAAAGTTTAGGGATAAGGATGAATAGAATTTCTTGAAGAACTCGTTATTTCTTCTTCAATGCTGACTGATGTGATGAGCTTTGTGAGAAGGAGTGAGAGACTTGGGAGCTCTCTGCGCCACCAAAGGCACCAAGCTAGAGAGAAAACAAAAGCAAGTATCCAAAGATGTCTCTCCCCTTCATTATTTATTCATTTTATTTTTTCTATTAAATTTTTAAGGAGTCACTTGTAGGAAAATGGATCCACTTTGAGACCATAATGTTAAGGGAAATAAGCAGACACGCAAGCTTAAATATCACATGGTTTTTCTTATATGAAAAACCCAAAATATAAGTGAAGAGCAAAATAAAAGATAGGTATTAGGAAATAGGGAGATGGGAAGGGGACCCAGAGTGCTTCCCCTTTGGAAGGTAGTCAGGTGTACAAAAGGGTCAGGCTCCATCAGTTCTCATCATTTGGAATTATTGAAAGCGACCTTGTCACAGAATCCTGCCTTCGTCTCCTTTGAAAATTTTGCAAAGAAAAGTCATTATGTACCTACTTTTAAATAGCTGTACACATACAGTATTTTGGTTCTCTGGCCTGAGTGGGGAAATGTGAAGTACGTTACATAAATGATCCCTTTCATCCCACCACACCTCTACTAATCCTCACGGTGAGCAGACGAAGAGCTTCCTTGTGTGAGTTCCTGACTGAGTAGCAGTGTACTAAACAAGTACTGTTGTCATTACTTTGCAGAATATCCATTGCAATGTGGTTGTGGGTGAGCTGGGAACACAGATATTATATACACTAGGCAAAATGTTACCCAGTCCATGAATAATAAAAGAACCCAACTACTTCTTAATATGAACATGTATTGATTACTACCTCACATCAAAGGACTCTCTTGTCATGAGAGTAATGAAAAGGAACAGTGATTGTTTTTGCAAAGATTTATTTTCAAGGGTAAAAGAAAAGCTAGAATGTTTGGTAATGTAACTTCTCAATGGGCAGGGGAGTGGGACTTCCATAATCCAAGAATACCTGGACTGGACAATGATGTAACTTGAAGAACATATTCGTTGAAAAAGAAATATTAGAAGAAGAAAAATCCCTTCCTCCCAACTCGTGGCTCACACCATAGCAAATCAGAAGTGATAGAAATAATGAAGAGGAAAAATGTTGCAAGAAATTATTTGTGATACCTAAGTCCTTCTGGAAGTTGCAAGACAGATCTCAACTCTACAACATTTCCATGTTTTCCAACCATTTGGCCACTTTTGCCATCTTTACCACTCTCTCCACAATTATTAAATATCATTACTGCATTTGTTACAGCTATTTTGCTTTTAAGGATTTCACTTTAAAAGCTGAAATACCCAAGTGTTTATTTTTTTGTAATACAGCATATTCTAATGGTGCTCTTTAGCTAATGTTACGGCCACCTCACGCTCAGTTTCCATTATGAGTCATTATTTTAAGATGTGTAGCTTGGCTAGAGAAAATTGCTCTATAAAGACACCTGAACAGAAGTTCTCATATGAGCAAGGAAATTTTACGATGAAAAGTTAGGAAAAAGATAATAAACAATCTTTAATAGTTTAGACTACCTTGCTGAGCTCTTAAAAGTTGAAAATGAGTTGCTGAGGTTTTGATATTGGGTTTTTTCTTTCTTTCCTTTTTTCCTTTTTCTTTTTGCTTTTTTGAAATAAGACAACCTTCTAGCTCTCCATTTACAGCAGGCTTCTTTCTAACTTCTTTGCCCTTATAAATCAGGCTATAAAGAGGTGAGAATCAGCTCCAGATTTGTTGCACCTTTTTTCTTAGAGTCATAAATATTGCCATTTCATTGGCCTGAGAGAAAAAAATACAGCACTGTTTGTAGCCATTAAAATAGCCATTGTTTAAGGGCAGTCTCATTAATGTTCAGTTCTTAAAATCTACCCTTGGGGCACTGTGTGTTACGAAAAGAGTCAAAAAGAAGTATGAGGTAAGAAAAGCAATTGGGAGAAAGTTAGCAAAGGCCTGTTTTTCAGTTTCCTCTCAGTATCTCTCTGTCTTGGAAGGTAGGGATGCTCTTTTCTTTTGACTAGAGAAAGGGCACTCCATGTGGGTCTTATGACCTGCTTCAGGGAAAGTTCAGAAAGTCTTTTTCCACTTGCCATTTCCCCAACCCCTTCTGTTTAAAATGTCCAGTACGCTAAACTGTCATATTTTGGGATAGCATTCCTGAACCCCATCAAGAACAATGTCTAAATTTATGCAAAATAAAGTTTTTAATAATCTCATTCCATGTACTTCAATTAATGGTGAGAAGTACACACACTTACACACACAGACACACATGCATGCACACATGCATGCATACCTACACATAATTAAACTTCTATCTTTTGGAGGTCTAGGGAAAATGCAAAGAAGAGTGTTTCTGAAAGCATTAAAAGGGGAGAAACAGTCAGTGGAAATATATCTTGATTTTTGGACCAATTTTCTGTGTTGGTACCAACTCAAAGTAAATTTACCATTGCCTTTAATGCCCCCAGTGAGCATGGGGAAACTTCTAGTAGCCTTATGATATAATGAGACTAGGTTCTCAGAGAACAAAGCTATTGTGAACTCGCTCTCTTTTCAATGCCATTCTAATCCGTATAATGAGAAATAAAAGGAACTTTTCTCACTTGTTTGACCCAGGCTGAAGTGACAGAGGATGAGACTGTAGATACCACTACTGTGCTGACAGGCCCTGGCATGGAGAGTATGCTAATGCTACGTTCCTGGCTTAATCCAACCAAATGTCTTGGAGTTAAGTCATATTTTTGTCATCTTGTGGGTACGTGTTGAAATAGTTCACCATGTACTCAATGTACGTATTTAACACAATCCATCCCATGTAGCTAGCAGCACTAAAATAATGCATTCTTGACAGTGACTTGGGTTGGGGTGTTGCATTTGCAAGCAAAACACACTCTGCTTCCTCAATATTGGCTGCTTTAGTGGAAGCCCTTACAGCTGACAACACAACAGAGAACTTCATAAAGAAAGTCCCATGATAGCTGTTATTTATTATGCAAATACTGCCTGCCATGGCAACATTGCATCCAGGAGTTTGCTTTATTTGCACTAGGACATGGCCTGTATATTCAAATGAAGGCAGCCGTACATTATGCCTACACATTACAAAGATTTTGTTTTCCTTGACACTTACAGGAGAACAAACTGCAATTAATATAGCCTGTTTAAGCAGACAGCACCCAATTAGTTATCATCCATTTTCAGATTGGGATGCTAGACAAAAAACATGGAGCTGGGCTCCTTATTCAAAAGGAAAATACATCCAAACTACAGGTTTTCAAAGACACGTTTAACTCACAATGGCAAGGATACTCACTTAGCCTTTAATGTGAAATGGAGTGTTAATTTTTCTCTGTCACCTCTTAATTGCTTCCTTATTATACTGTTCAAGCAGTTAATTGCTAGACTGAGTGAAAGAGTGTTTTCAGGGGAAAGGAAATGCCACAGCATGAAAGAAAAAAAATAGAAGCAGTTCACTAGCGTAATTGGGTCTGATATAACATTAGCTGTGGTATTCCTTTTAATGGTATCTACAAAAATTAATAGGCAAAGCCAAATCATTTGTGATTGGAGAAGTGGAGAAGGATTAAGTCAGTCAGCAAGCCTGTGTGCAACACTCTGAGCTGTCATTTACCAAGCAAGCAAGAGGATTCTTCCATGCCATCCATAGTTGGCCGATGTGCGGAAGGCTGCCTTCGCCATGTGTGGGGCAGATGGGGACATCTCCACAAGCCAGATAGTCTCTGTGCAGAGCTGACTGCAGAAAGCCATGTGGACACTTGCTTGCTGCCTTCCCCGAGTCAGCTATACACAGTACAACTGAGGCATAAGGAAGGCAGGAAGTCATTGTGTCCTATGCTCCTAAATACTTTGGGGCCTTGCTTACAATTCCATTCAGCCCTTAGAGAAACTGACCCTTCATTTCAGTGTCATCAAAAATGGGAATTGGCGATGTCAAAGCTTCCTCAGCAAAGAAATTGATAGTAAGCGAAATGGGCAAGAATTACAGACATTTATCTAAACAAAACAGATCACCAGCTTTAATGAGGATGTTTGTGCGTCAGTGTTAGAGAATTCATAATAAGTATTATTTTCTCCACCTTCGAATTTTATTAGAGCATAGCAATTATTAATGAAGAAAGATGGTAGAGAAAACACTTGCTTTAACAGTGAGTGGGAAAAGAGATTTTTATCTGTGTTGGATTTTTGAATTACGATCAAAAGAAGTAACTTTGTCATATCTTAATTTTAACTTCCCAAGGAAAAGCAAGAAAAATGCAAACCATTTATTAAATTGTGTTCATTAGTGTTTGTGAATGATTAACTCATTAACATCATTCTCTGTTATTCCTATTTGATTACTAATTACTGACGTTTACTGATCTTCCCCCCTGGTTTTTCTCCAGAAAGGCAGGAGTGGGAGGTGGAGAAGTCCCTGCAGGTGGATTCCTTCTATGAGTGAGCACAATATGAAATTTCCAATAAGCCATCTGCAAAGACATACAAGTAGAAAACCTTCAAATTTGAAGTGGAAAATGCTCAATGATAAGGTACTGAACAATTATGCAAATAAGTAAAATATTCAGTACAAAACACTAAAGAAAACCCACTAAGCATTGCACATCTCTGTATATGACTTAGGCATTCAATGCAGAGCAGTGGTTCTTAGGTACCATTCATGAGGTCTATAAACATCCAAAAACACTGCATAAGAAACGTGTGTGTATATGTGCACATGCGTGCACACACACATGCATGCACACAAGCACCTCTATATTTTTCTGAGAGAGTATATAGATTTTGCATAGGCTTTCTATGCCACATAACAAATCACCACAAATTCAATAATTTAAAGTAATGCGCATCTTTCTTATCTCATGATTTCCGAAGGGCTGGAGTTCATGCACAGCCTAATAGGATCTTCTGTAAGGCAGCCATCATGGAATGAGCCTGAGCTCTGTTCTCATGCTGGACAAGAGTACGCTTTCAGGTTCACTCTGTTTGTTAGTAAACTCATTTCCCTGTGTGTGTGGACTGTGAAGGCTTGGTTTATCAAAACCAAAAAAAGCCCTGCAAGACCCTAGAGTGAGCCTGCCAGCAAGAAGGAGGCTTATATGGGGTACCATGATCACTGGAGTCTATCGATTTGAACAGAGCCTAAGGTTCTGCCTACAGTTAAGGAGAGGGGACTATACGAGGCTATGAACACTAGAAGGCAGGGACCAAGAAGGCCGCCTTAGCTTTCAGAAGATTTTCAAATGGATCCTTGATTTTTAAAAAAGTTATAAGCCACTAGTTTGGTGGATAGACTACCAGTGCATTCATTAGCACAATAGTCAGTGGGTTAAAACAAAAATAATCACTCTCACCACTTCTGTGGCTCAGAAATTCAGACGAGGCTGAGTGGGCATGGCTTATATCTGCCCTGCCATGTCTGGGTTCTACACTGGAAGACTCAGTGATGGAGCTGGGACCACCTGAGGTTCGTTTTCTCACATGTTTGAGGTTAATTTTGAGTATCAGTGAGGGGCCCTGGTCTTCTCTATCTGTGGTTTAGCATGTGTTCTCTTTATGGGAAATGTTGGGCTTCTTTAGAGCATGGTGGCTGGTTTTCACAGATGATTGCTGAGGGAGGGAGAGAGGGAAAGAGGGAGGGAAGGAGAGACAGAAGACAGACAGACAGAGATAACATACTATCTTTTCTGACTTAACCAGAATATCTTAGCCTCGCATCTACTGTACTTTACTAGTGAAGGTTCTTACGAATATTATTTCAAAATGAAAAAAATTAAAGAACACAAACCCCACTTCTTAATGGCAAAATGAAGGGATAAATATGTGGGTGGGACCATCGTAGGAAATACAGTCTAGCACAAGAAATTAACGTAGGCACTCAACAAATATTTACTGCTTGCTACAAATTTTTACCAGGCCTCTATACTTTGCATAGGTCATGAGCACACCAGGGCTCATGTACTAAACCGTTACATTAGTCCAATTAGTTGTCCCTTCAACTGGCTTGCCAGTGTTCTTTAGGCACTGCAAATGTGATTGTCATGAAGTCATCTCATCATCTGAGAAATAAACACATATCCACTAAAGCTTCCTCTGTCAACGCTGAGAGTTAAATCATGCTGGAGAAATCCCATCACTAAATGGAGTCTCTCATCTTCTAAGTGAGTGCTCTACACCTCACAGAAACCTGCTCATTTTCAGCTTTTTATCTTTAAGTGACACAGGCTCTCCAATCTCATAAATGAATTCTTGTTTATTTACTCAACATGTGTTTGTTGCATGCCCACTATATGCCAGATGTTCTGGGCACTAGAGTTATAATCATGAAAAGGGTAGACATTCTTCCAGCCCTCACTGAGTTCTTAGTTCAGTGGAGGAATGTCAAAACTAAACACGCAATTATGTTACACTGTGAAAATGTCATGATGAGAGAAAAATAAGAGTGTTATGGATTTGGGTCAAGAAATACTTCCTGAAGGAAATGACAGTTACCTGCACATTCAAACTACAGACTCTGTAAGGGCAAATACTCTTGAGAGTCCAATACAGGTATGTAAATGATACTTAATAAAGCTTTGGTTAGTAGGTTAAATCCTATTACTCTCATCTAAAACCTTCAATGGTCCACAACTATGTTAGACATTTAGAACCCTCTATAACTTTGGATTGCCATTTTTCCAGCCCCATCCATCGTCATATCTTTCTACTCATCCTGCACTGTCATCACTCACAAAATATGGCATATACACATTTACCCTTTCACAACCTTTGTCTTTGGGGTTACTATAGCCTGAAATGTCTTTTTTGTTTTTACATGTGTGTGTTTCATCTGTCCTATCATACTCATTCCAAAAGAAAGGTTAATTCAAATGTTACCTTCTACATGAAACATTATTTGGTCAATCTCACCCAAGGTTGATTTAATTGCATCTTTTTCTTGGTGTACATAGCACTTACTTCAGTTTGTCTGTTGTGATAATCTCTTCTGTGTGTATCTTTCCCCTCCTTTATTCATTCATCCACTTGTCAATCAGCACCAGTTAAGTATGTTATACAGCCTGGGTACTATGGCAGGGAAAGGGCTTATTATACAGACAAAATAAATAAGATTCTTGGGCTGTGGAAGCTGTCTCCTTGCTCTTTAGCACAATAATGCATGCATTGCATACATCCAATGGGTGTAGAATAAATGAATAGATGAATGCATTGATATGGGTATGAATGGTTTGAATCTTAGTTATATCTCTGTCTTAGTCCATTTTCTGTTCTTGTAACAAGATACTGAGATCAGATACTTTATAGAGAAGAGAAGTTAATTTGGCTCATGGTTCTTTCTGGGAGCTGAGAAGTCCCAGAGCATAGGACTGGAATTTACTTGGCATCTGGTGAGGCCCTTCCTACATTATACATGGCAGAAGGCATCACATGATGAGACAGCAAGCTTGCTAGATGAGATGTCTCTTCTTCTCATAGAACCACTAACACCATCGTGGGGGACCCACCGTCATGACCTCACCTAATTTTAATTACCTCCCAAAGGCCCCACTTGCAAATACTGTTAACATATGAATTTGACGATTAAGCTTCTATTACACGAACTTTTGGGAAACATGTTCAAATCATAGCAATTACCTTCTATATATCACAGAAAACTTATAATGTGAAAGTAAGAATCTATGTTATTTCTCAGATAGAATGATTGTCCCAAACCCAAATGAGCCCCCAAGATGGATTGTTTCAAAGCATAGGGTTGCCAGGCACAGTGGTGCATGCCTGTAATCCCAGCACTCAGGTGGCTGAGGCAGGAGGACTGCTGTGAGTTCGAGGCCTTCCTGGGCTACATAGTGAGTTCCATTTTAATGAGTTAACTACACAGTCTCACAGGAGCCAAAAATCCATGAGTAATTCATTTACCCTACCAAGTGATACCTCAATATACCATGCTTAGACTACAGCTGTGCTAGACAAGTAGCACAGCTTACATACATATCTTGAAGACATATTATGCAGGATGAGAGTCTGTGGACTCCCCTTTGATTTTCTTCCTTTTGGAGAAGTCCGTGGACCATTTATTTTATTTCACGTTTTATACTGCTTCCATTTTCTCAACAAATTTTCCTGAGTTCCTGCTGTGTGGCACCCACAATGTTAGGGTTAGCTTTAAATAAACTGCTCCCAGAGATTGACTAGGAAACTCAGCAAAAGTTATATCCATCAAACTCATTGAGAGACAACAGAAACAGAAACAGTGCTTTTCTTTCTCTCTCCCCCAAATAACTGAAGAACCAATGCTCATATCTTGATAACCAGGAAAAAAGACTCTTCTAGTTCTCCCTCTTTCTGTATTAGATTTGGCCCATGATTGCAGAGTTCCTGTCAAATAGGTTAAACAAGATAGGAAAGTTAATAAGCAAGTATATGCAGAGCAAGATCACTCTAAAAAAACAAAAGTTTCTTTTAATAAGCCATACTAGTATGTCCTGCCACCACCCACATACACACACCCCTGAATTTAACACCCTGGAAAGATTACCTGTGCTTCCAGTGACAAATAGTATCCTTCCAATGTTCAGATATTGAAGTCACCGTGCACTTCTGACACCAAAGAAAGTGTGACAATGGCAGCTAATGGATATCCCATTGTGTTAGGCAAGCATGTTGCCCCAAAGCACACTGTCATTACAGATCTTTTCGAAGTCTCATCCTGACCCCAATCAGGGTTTTTAAAATTAACAATCCTTTTAACTACTTCATTTCTGATTATCATATCCAAACCAACCAGCTATTAGGGCCTGACATTTCACTCATTAGGAAAGGTGTTCTCTGAGCTGCTATGCAAAGCTTTGATAATTCAGCAAGTCCCCCATTGTATCACTTGTCCTCTCAGTCAGTTGATTGAGCTTTTAATACTGCTCTTTAAAAAAGAGAATAATCAGTGATATTTACAGTGCCATTAGCTGACAGGTTGGAATCCTGCCGTGCATTCTGTAGGTCCCCAAAGCTCGTGAGAGTTTCTGGATTCCTAGAAAATGTGTCCTTGTAGTTATATAGGTTTAATAAGCTAACATATACCATCTAAATCTCTTTGTGACTTATTTCTGGCTACACTATGAAGATGACAAGTCCAGCAGAATATAAAAACCACAAGAAAAATCTGTGACTGTTGAAGTTAGTATTTGAAGAGGTATAAAACAAAAACAAAAACAAAACAAAACAAAACAAACCCATCAACTTTGGCTGTTGGCTACTGACCAGGCATCTAGAGGAGAGAAAGGAAAATACAGGCTCAAGGCTTCCTAGTACATTTCCCTTGTTCAACAGAAGATCTTTATTATGATTCATTCCCAACCAATCGCCAACTGTGTTTAGTTTGTTAAAAGGACACATTTTTCAATATTACTGAGAAGCAGCTGAGGATATTATTTTTCCCAGTATAGGGCTTGTTAATACTGGTGTGGGCTGGGTTTAGAATACTAATGACACCAGTGCTTAGCATATAACACACCACCACTATTTCATTTTGAATGTCAGAAAATAGAGTTCCCCAATAGTTCATAATCACCATCTACCTCTTCTTCACTCCACTCCTCAAACTCAGCTCACTCTATCACAAAATTCACCTTCCTCTCTCTAATTGTAAACCTCCTTGAGAACAGATGTGTCATGCATCCCAGTGTCCTCTGCCTGTGTAGCATCATCTCATGTGGTGCCTTTCACATGGTAACTACTCATCATGATCCCTGCTTATGATGGGCTACTAGTTCCCACCAAGATACAAACTTTGGCCCATGTTTCAATATGTTGACCACTGGTTTCTGTTGACACTTATATATTCTTTTATAAGGGACTCTCCATTTGGCAAATGGTGAACTGCTGGGTTCAAATTAGTTGTGTAATCTGCAACCAAGAAAAACAGCTTGTCTTCAATTCAAAATATTACTCTTATATTCCAAAATGCTTCAAATTTAGAACAAACTTTGGGTTCCCATGAAAGAGTATAAATGAATAAAATCTGTCTAGGACACTCATTATAAAGAGAAGGAGGAATGAAGGCAGTTATGAAATAAGCATCTAGACTCTACATAAGTGGATATTCACTGTCTTTCTTATAAGCACTTCTGAAAAGTAATCACTGGTCCTTTTAATCCATGTTGTCACCTTCTATTTCAAGTAAGGTATCTGCCAAGTTTTTAAATGATCTTCTCTGTCAGTGTAGTCTTAACAATTCTAATAGCATAGGCTTGATTTGCATATGTGGAACTCTCAAATCAGTGTGTATATGTGTGTGTGTGTGTGTGTGTGTGTATATATATATAGAGAGAGAGAGAGTGTGTATATATATATATATATATATATATATATATATATATACACACCCTATACACCCTGATCAACGTTAAATTTGCTCTTAGTGTAATACACATGGCATGTTTTCCTTCCTTTGCTGCACACTGTATTAATATCTCTCACACTGCCCCACATTTGAAATAAAGAATTTTATATAGCTGGTGCCATGTGAGAGTAAAAATATACGAATGATGGTAGATAATTAAATTGAATAATCCAATATCTGACTTCTACACAAATCCAGTTTTATTAAGCTACACGTCTATTCCCACTTCTCTGCATTAAGTTCTTTACCTAATCTCTCTTCTTTTTCTGTTAACTCCCAGTTCTCTTTTGTCTAAGCATACAATGTCCCATATAGCCTTGAAATCAATTTAGCAGACAGTCCTTTTGTACAATTTTATAATCTGCAACATTTGCATTTCTATACCTCCCTTTAATTCACAAAGACCAGTACATCTCCTCTAGAGGAGACTGAAAAATGAAGCTGAGGAAATATTAAAACCTTCCATAAGTTGAAAAATTGATTTAAAACATCCGTTTGTAAAAATATAAATGATCCCTTTTTGTTACTAGCTTCTAACGGCTTCATTTTAAAAATATGTAGAAGGTCCTCATTATACTACAAAGAGTCAAGGGAGACAATTTTCCTTGCCAATCCATGAATTTATGCACTTTTCCATAGAGTTGGAAATTGCTGTTAACATAATCTTTCTCTGAGATTCCATCTCTGTATACTTTATTTGATGTCTGCTATTGCCAACTCAAATCTAAGTTGTAGGAATCAACGTTAAAAGCAAACACAGACATGTCATCTAAAAGTGAGACTCTTATTGTTTTACCTCCACAAATCCAAAGGTTTTTTTTCCTCTACATAATAATGTGAACAAATATAGCAACAAACATTTCAAAAAGTTACTTCTAATAGGCTGCCTTTTAATAATCTCTAATAAGTTATTAGAGGAAAGGTCATCTGTAATGAAAATTACCAGTAATGATAAGAAATTTAGAAAAAGTCAAAGAGACATAATGAAAAAAAACTAAATGCTAGAAGTCCAGCATCAACACTAGGACTTCATTTAATATTTCTGTAAATTATTATATAAGCATACATAATGAAATCCTCATGAGCATGGATGATATGAATCTTTTATTAATTTGTTCCTTAAATTAATCAAACTGTTTTCTATATACCTTCTACAGATAGATACAAATAAAAGCCCCAGCCCCTGACCTCAGGGAAGTCCTGTAGGGAGGACAGATACACAGCTAACCCATCACAGTGAGTAGCATAATGAAGGGATGACAGGCAGGCAGCATGGGAGCACAGAGATAGGGCACAGGACCCTGCCTTGGGAGCAAGGAAGAGTTCAGGCACAGAAACAGAATAGGGTCTGATTAAACCCGATTATAATATAAGCTGTGCCAGGACTACATTTTGAGAAAGAAAGTGAAACAGGTTCACTCATAGATGCATTTTAATTCAATGATTCACTTTCAAATTTTTGAATTAACCTGCCTGATGAAAGAAAGAAAGGAAAGAAAGAAAGAAAGAAAGAAAGAAAGAAAGAAAGAAAGACAGACAGACAGACAGACAGAAAGAAAGAAGTGATTCAGTACTCAGAGGACACATGCCTGAACGAAATAGTTTTATTGAGTTCACTATATAAATTCAATAAATTCCAATGCTTCTTGAGCACTGATTCTATGTGGGGTATGAGAAAACTTAGGAGCATGAAAAAAAAGGTGGATTAGGTAGGTCCCATCCTCAAGATGCTCAAAGAGAATGGAGAGCGCTTTGGTAAATTTATAGTGGTCAGGGGCCAGTCAGAGATTGATTTGGATGTATCTAGATATCCCCTCTCAAAGCCTCATGTGCTCATAGGTGGAGCTCTTGGAAGGTGGCTGGATCATGGGTACAAAATGCTGGATCAGGGTATGTGATACTAGGATTAAGGGTGTGTACCAACTGTTTTAGTTACTTTTCTTGTTGCTGAGACAAAATACCCAACACCCAAAGTTAAAAAAAGAAAGGTTTAATTGGCTCACAGTTTGTAGAGGTTTCAGTTCATAATTGGCTGGTTACAAAACAGGGTGGCACCACAAAGGAGAAATAGTTCACGGCAGGCAGAAGGCAGCAAGCTACAAGTGACAAGCAGTGACTCTCACTCTGTCCCTTATATCATATCCAGGCTACCCACTCTTAGGGTGAGTAGCACTTACACTCAGGGCAGGGCAGCCTTAATCCTAGCATTTTATACCATGAATCAATCCCAGCATCACATTCTTGATCCCAGCAGCACACACCCTAGATTCAGTCACCTCTGAAAAGTCCCACCTTTGATTTCATGAGGCTTTGGGAGGACATCTAGATACAAGATATAACACATAACTAAATTGGTTTAGCATAGATCTGGGTGTGGGTTCTGGAAGCCCTACCCTGGGTATTGGTGGCACCAATCAATAGGTTTGTAGCCTGGATGGAATATAAAGGGAAGGAATGAAGGCTGGCTTGCTGCTTACTGCTTGCTGTCTTCTGCCTGACCTTCTATGGACTATTTCTCCTCTGTCATGACCCTCTGCCATGCTTCCCTGCCTTGGAGCCAGCTAACTATGGAGTGAAACCTCTATAAACGATGAGCTGGAATAAACCTTTCCATCCTTAACTTGGGGGTGTTGGGTATGTTCTCTCAGCAATGAAAAACTAAGTAAAACAGAGACAGAGACCACTCTAGCTCTTTGAACAGAGAGAATTTAATATAAAACAACTGTTAACACTAAGGCTAAAATTGTTACCTAGGTATTAAAAGGGGAAAACAAGAGCTCTTGAGTACCACAGAGGTAGTAACTGCAGGAGGGAGCAGCTACCACCCCTAAGGTTGGAGGAACAAAGGAGTGGAACTATGGAGAGTAGAAGCATAGAAGGGGGTGCCCAAGAACAGAAACTGAGACTTTGGAGAACAGAGCATGTTCCACTTGGGCTGGTGTCTCTAAGCTAGAATAAAGGGTCCTATGAGTTTGGGATATGTCTTAGTTACTTTCTTCATGGCCTGGACAAAATGTCCAGCACCTGCAATTTAAAGGAGGAAAGATTTATTTTGGCTCAGGATTACAGTCCAAGGTCAGCAGGCTCTAAGGCAGGACACCATGGCAGAAAGCATGGCTCATGGCATGGCAGCAGGGAAGCAGAGAGAGAGAACGGAAGTAAATGAGGAAGGAAGACATAAACCCGTCTAGGCCACATACCAGTGACCCAACTCCTCTGACCAGGCTCCACCTCCCAACATCACATTTATATGAGTATCCACCCCCATGATCCAACAACCTCCTCAAAGCTCCACCTACCAGTGGATGAGGCTCTGGGGGGGCATCAAGATATAAACTACAATGGGGTACAAACCTATGAGGAAGGGGTGCTAGCAGTACAGCTATCTTTGAGATTGAGGGTGAGTGGAGTAGAAGGGAGATAGAGTGCAATGAGGTTTGTTCTATGACTGTTAAAAAAAAAACTGGAAAGTGGATTAAACTACCACAAGAAGGTCCAACTGCTGCTGAAGTGAGAAAGAAAGGCTGAGGTGAAATGATACTCATAGGTTTAGCAAGCAAGCAAAGAATAAAACCACTGGGAACAAACATAAAAGAGCAAGTTGCTTCTTTCTCATCCGCCTTATAATCTCCTTCTTATGACCTTTATTGAGCCTAACTGGAAGTCAGCTTGCTGAACAGGAATGTAGTTGGAAAGTCCTAGCAGCAACACTACAGAACAGAAAACGAGGGTGGATTTAAAGTTTGGAAACACTAACTTAAAAACTGACACTACCAGCTATAACATAAGACCAAATCAAGTAACAGTCTAGAGTTCTATGAAAGTGCAGAGCAAGGAGAAATGAACTTCAAGGGAAAGATTGGGAAGGCAAAAAGCATGGCTGCAACACACTTTATAAAGTTGGGGAAATATAGGAAGGGAGATAGTGTGGAGATGGTGCCAAGTCAGTGACTGGGAATACTTGGGAAGGTACATGCCATTTACTTAGTGTTCATTCTGAGATAGCAGTCTTAAACACTTGCCAATACACAATCTCATTTAATCCTACTTCAACCTTTAGGGTAGGGATAATGATCCTTATTAATAGGCTAGGAATTTAAAAGAGTCCTTTGCTTATTTATCATTAACTCATCAACTATAAACTATAAATCACGCATCTGGGATTGCAGCAGCAAACACATGGCTCTTGTCCCTGCTCTGATGTAATTTGTACTCCAGAGGTTAAATAACTTGCTCAAAGTCATACAGGTGGTATGTAGCAAAACTAGAACCAGAAACCAAAGAGGTAAGTCACTTCCACTATACTGCACTGCTTCCAGAAGGAACCACTTAGAAATTTTGGACCACACTCTGAAACCACTGGTCCCATGCAAGACTTCAGTGAGAAAAGAGCAATGAAATGTGCAGCACTGTTTCAGAAACTATTCTACTGCCTTAGGTAGACCACAGCATACCTTGTCACTATGTCCCCACACACATAAATGATAGCTGAAAAAGTACAAAGAAGAACTACTATAAATGATGTTAGGACCAACTACTACGTGCATTAAAAAAACTGAAAGGAGACTGGACCAACCTGGCAACATAGGGGAGGAAAACATATTCCTCTACCCTCTTAAGGTCTCTGGAGGGGCCTAAAACTTTAACCAATAAAAATTGATCACCAGGGGTAAAGCATACGATTGTGTTTCACGTAAGTTTTGCGTGACATGGGAATCTCCATCTGGAAGTGAAGACCCAAAGAAATGGTTAGGCCTGAGCATTTTCATTCTAGGTTGAGTGAAGAGTGGAAAGTTGTGGGAAAACAAAGGGTATGAGTTAAGGGTGGTGAACTGGGGGAAACCAAACAAGATCTATTCAGATTCTTCTTGGTGTCCCTCCAACTTTAGAAATAACTACATTATATTCCTTTTTGGGGGGTACAGAGAGGGCAATCCTCACTTTGTAGGTCCTATGACCTGCATCAGGGAAGAGGGGAAAAGCCAGGCCAGAGAGTCTTTTTTGTACATGCCATTTCTCAAAGCCTTTCAATGCTAAATATGCAATATGCCAAGGCCCCATATTTTAGGGTATTATGCTCTGGACTCCATCAGTAACAACACGAACAACGTAGATATTACAGATAAAGATTTGTTTGCTAAACCTGAGTGTCAGAGAACCAGAGAAGATACTTTAAATTTTGAAAAGAAAAAAGCATGAACTTTAAAATGCAAAGCAGATGTAATGCTTTACAAAGTGGGTAGAAATATTCTGAAACTTGCTACCTCAATAAAGTTGTATGAATTGAAAATAAAAGATTCATTCATAAATGAGCACAAGTTCTTGAAGATCTGGCTCCTTATTCAAGGAAAACACAAGTGTTTTGAGACCTTTTGAAATTTTGAAGGATGATATCTGCAGGAAAAACTATGATCTTGTAACCATCTCTTATGATTTCTAAGAGTAGACACTGAGTCAAACCCAGATGATGCGCTTCCATGAAACCGTGGAATCAGAGATTTGCAAAGTGACTTAGGGTCCAACCCAATTCCTCTTTTCACAGATATGAAAGCCAAAGCCTGGAGAGAAGTGATTTACCCAAGGTCACATAACTGGCCAGAGTTACTCAGTTTTCTCTAGAGCCAGGGTAACTACATGGCCCAGTTTGCCTGGGATTGTTTCTCAGGAGGAAGGGCTTTCAGTTCTAGATCTGAGAAAGTCTTGGGGGAAATCTGGATGAACTGTCACCCTAAATATAGCACAACAGAATTTGATTAAGAAACATTTTGAGATGTTTCTCCCTGTGAATGGATATTAAGATATCTTTTTGATTAATTTTTTTAAACGCACACTCACTCTGCTCTGAACTCTCCAGGGACAATGATCAATTACAAATATTTGAGAATACAGAGCACCTAAATATTTTGCTTCTTAACTGAGAATGAAGAAGTTGCATATCAAGAACAGGACTCCCTCTTCCAGCTTCTCATTGAGAGCTTTACTGGCAAAGCATATCATCATCACAGATCAAGGAACTTTCCTTTTACTGGGAATTTTAAACTGAGCAGAATTTTAGCCAGCCTTCTAGATCTAGGTGGATGAGGTGGTAGAAGAAATGAGTATTTCCTGAATGACTCACTAGCCATCTACATCTGCAATCATTTGTTCCACACCGATTTGCATGTACAATTAAATAACTCCATAGAATGAGTCAACAAAACTAGAGAACTCAGCCTAATTGTCATTGACATTACTAAACATCCCAACTTTTCATTTTAACTAAGATATTTCTTATTTACATCATTGTAGTCGGTAGTAAGCCTTATCTTGAATGAGTACAGTTATTGCAGGCACCCAGGTATAGCTCCCCTTAGTTATTTAAAAACATCAGAAAGTTTACCACAATTTAGGATAAATTTAAATCATTTGCATGAAAATATATGCACTTTGAAGCCATAGTGTTAAGTGAAATAAAATAAAATACATGCACAAACTTAAATATCACATGATGTCTCTTACATGAGAAACCCAAAATACAAATAAATCAAAGAGCAAGGTAAGGCACCGAGGAGTGACCCCAGCTGGTGGAGTGCTCGGACCCCACTTCCCATGTGGGAGAAGCGGGGCTGATGGGGAACCTGCCACCACACATGGATTCTGGTCCCCATGCCATGGGGTGGCCCTGGCTAGCAGGGAACCAGACAGCACACTTGGACTCACTTCCCATGCCAGCCAGTGCACTTGAAAGAGAGCTGATGGTGAGAAGAAAATCCTGAAGACCTGAGAAACTGTAGTGCTGAGACAAGCTCCAGCTACGTGGGAAAGATTTTAAATTGAAGACACCTGGCTTTCTCTCTCCCTCCCCCTCTCTTTTTTTTTTTTTTTTGCCTTCCTCCAAACAAAGAACACTGCAGCCTGGCAGCAAATATCCCTGACACACACAAGACAAGCAACCAGGAAGCTGTGGAATCTACTCCCTCCCTCCAAACAGCTGCAAGGACTTTTTTTTTCTTTTTTTCTCCAAGCCATAGCTATTGAATACTGGAACCTCTGGGGAGGGAAAAGTGATGATCTGCATCAGCAGCAGTGGACATTGGTGAAAGAGAACAATGCTACCCCACCCTACCCTGCTTTAACAGCTGGCTGTAAAAAGGAGAGAAATACAAAAACTCAATTCACCAGAGGCAAACTTTCCTCCATCACACCCAGCCCTTGCATCAACCCTACACCCTGTAGCACCTAGGCCTGGTATCTGTGAATCCACCACTCTGCACCACTCTGCACCAGCGCTGCCCTGCTTCTGGAAGCCAGGAGAGAGGAGAAAGGAGTGCCAGTGGCATGGATGTGAGGAGGCTGTGAAAGAACCAAGAAGTGCCAACTGTACCCATGCAATGGAGAAAAAGTTGCAGAGACATAAAGGGTAAGCAGATGTGGGCAGGCTGCCAAGGGACTCCCAGGGAGCTGCTAGCTGAAAACTCTGCCCCAGACTCAACAACTGGAGGCCAAGACCAGCACAGTACCCAACACTAGTCACTGCAGATTTGGTGGGACTACTCAGCACAGATTTTGGCTCTGGCTTGGACACTAACACATAACTGTGGAAATCAGAGAAATTTCACCAGATAGATAGATAGATAGATAGATAGATAGATTTTTTATTTTTCATTTGGTTATCTATTTTCCTTAGTTTTCTGTTTTTTGTTATTTTGTTGTTGTTGTTGTGGCTAGGCTTTAACTTTTATTGTCTTCTGTTGTGTCCATATCTCTTTTTAACTTTTTTCCCTTTTCTCTTTCTCTCCTTCCTCAACTGCCTCTGATTTTTTCTTTCTTTTTCTTCTTCTCTCTCTTTTTTCATATGAGTATTATCTAGATTTTCTAAAGTTTCTTCCAGTATTTTCACCTTTCACTCTTCCTATCCTGTCTACTCCAATTTCACAAAGCCTACGTGGTGTTCTTTTATCCTCCAGCCTTGTATCTACTATATTTCTCTTCATTTATCTCTCTACTTCTCCCTACCCCCTTAATCCTCACACACACAAAAGGGTAAAAATCACTCTACTAATGGGAAACTCACTGCATAGAAATCCTAGTTTAAGTTGGATTTTGTTATATACCTGTAGACCTTGCTCCTTTAGTTAAAAGTACAAAATTAACAGTTACCATGGTCTGTCAATTTCACAAATGTGCTTGATGCTATTATTGCTAATGTACTACTCTAATCAGAGTATCATACCTGTTTCAATCAGCTATAATTTTTTGAATGACAATACTATGATTATCTGGGGTCATAATCATTAACATAGTACAGCATCAAAAAAAAAAAAAAAACCTAAGTGCTAGGCCAAATAGAAACTTCTCATCCCTATTAAACCCGGATGGTAGGATCTTTAGAAAGACACAAAAGGCAAGAACCACCTTTACCTAGAAAACATCTCTGAGGAACAGACATTTTGAGGAAAGCCTTGATACTCATCTTAAAGTTACCTAATATAAACAAACCATAAAAATCAACACAGAAAACAAAATAAAAAGCAAATATATATATAGAGAGAGAAAATGACAAGACACAGAAGTAAAACACAACCCCAGGTTCCCAGCTTCCCCAGAAAAAAATTCAGAAGACTATGAAATAGGGGAAATCTGTAGCCACACAACCAAACAGAAATGATAGCAGCAGAAGTTAAAAAACAGATGAATGAAGCTATAGAGAACATCAGATTAGAAATAATAGCTCAAGTTAAGAAAGAGAAGATGATCATAATGAAAGACCTACTTAGTGAATTCAGAGTAGACACAGATAAAAAAACAGAGGAGCTTAGGAAAATGATGGAAAACTTGAACATTCAAATCAGGAAAGGAATGGAACCTGTGACAGATATTCAAACAGATATTCGTGAGATCAAAAATTTCCTTGAAAGTATATTCAGTAGATTGAATGAAAGCGAAGACAGAATTACAGACGTAGAAAACAGGACTAGAAGACAGAATTTCAGACCTAGAAAACAGGTTGCAGTTAACAACCATGAAAAGAAAGACTTCTTAAAAATAGCTAGAGACAGTGAAAAATCAATACAACGACTGCAAGATGACACAAAGAACAATATAAGAGTGATTGGGGTGAATGAAAAAGCAGGAGACATTGCAAAGAACATAAATTATTTGCAGAAGTAATGACAGAAAACTTCCCAAGCATGAGAAAAGAATTTGAAATACTGATAAGTGAGGCATACAGAACCCCAACTAGCCATGATCAACATAAATCTACACAAGACATATAATAAACAAGATTCCAGAAATTCAACACAAAAATACAATATTGAAAATTGTTAGAGAGAAGAAACAAATCACCTATAAAAGAAAACTCATCAGAATCACAGCAGACTTCTCAACACAAAACCTTAAGTCAAGAAGAGCCTGGAACAAAGTATTTCAAACACTAAAAGAAAACAATCTCCAACCCAGATTGATGTACCTGGTGAAATTATCTTTAAAATTCAATAATGAAATAAGATACATGACAAAGAACAACTAAAGAAATTCATGACCACCAAACCATTTCCACAGAATATTTTGAAGGATATCCTAGAAAGGGAAAAAGGAGACTATAATTCCAAGGACACTAATAAAAAGAATCCACCAGGCAAGGCAAGTAGTTGAACAGAGGGGAAAAAACAGAACCAAACCAACATACTAGCTCAGAGAAAGGCGATGACAAAGATAAGTCAATACATAACAGATATAGCCATTAATGTAAATAGTCTCGACTCACCAATCAAAAGGAACAGACTGACAGGATGGATCAAGAAACAGGATTCATCAATATGCTACATACAAGAAACACATTTAAGCCAAAAAGAAATTCACAGACTAAAAATCAAAGGATGGAAAACAGTACTCCATGCAACAGGAACCCAGAAAAAAGCAGGGATAGCTATCCTAATCACAGACAAAGTGAACTTCAAGCCAAATGTGGTCAAAACAGACAAGGAAAGTCACTACATACTTGTTAAAGGAAAACTCTGAGAAAGAGATAACAATCATTAATATTTATGCACCAAATACTGGTACACCTAACTACATAAAACAAATATTAATGGACATGAAAAATCAAATAAACATCAACACAATTATAATGGGAGACCTTAACGCACCACTGTCACAAATAGATCAACTAAACAAAACATCAACAAAGAAATAGGACTGAACCAAACCTGTGAACAAATGGATTTGGTAGATGTCTACATTGTTCCTCCCTACAACATCAGAATACACATTCTTCTCAGCTGCACATGAGTCGTTCTCCAAATTAGACCACATACTAGCTCATAAACAAAGCTTAAGTAAATGCAAAGCACTTGAAATTATCCTATGCATATTATCAGACCATAGTGCAATGAAATTGGAAACCAAGGTCAATAGAAACAACAACAAAAAAACCCACATAAACACATGGAAATTAAATAACATCATCCTGAAAAACAGCTAGGTTGCAGATAAAATTAAGGAAGAAATTAGGCAGTATGTAAAATTAAATGATAATGCCAACACAATACATCAGAACTTATGAGATGCAGTGAGAGCAGTACTATGAGGGAAATTCATAGCATTCAATTCCCACATCAGGAAAACAGAGCAAACTTAAGTAAACAACCTAATGTTGAACCTCAAACTTCTAGAGAAAGAACAAATCAAACCCAAAGCTCATATGAGACAAGAAATTATAAAGGTGAGAGCTGAAATTAATGCAACTGAAACTAAGAAAACAATATAAGGGCTGGAGATTAGCTCAGAGGTTAGAGTACTTGCCTAGCAAGCACAGGCTCCTGAGTTCACTCCCCAGCAGAAAGAAAAGAAAGGAAAAGTAAAGTAAAGAAAAGAAAAGAAAAGAAAAGAAAAGAAAAGAAAAGAAAGGAAAGAAAGAAAGAAAGAAAACAATACAAAGAATCAATAATCAAAGAGTTGGTTCTTTGAAGGATTAAATAAATTTACAAACCCCTAGCTAATCTTATCAAAAAAAAAAACAAAAACGAAAGAAAAGGCTCATATCTATGAAATGAAAAATGAAAAGGGTGAAGTCACAACTGACTCTGCAGAAATCCAAAACATCATCAGTACCTATTTCAAGAACCTACACGCAAACGAGATGGAAAACACTGAAGAAATGGAAGTTTATTAGATACATATGAACTACCAAAGCTGAATCACGAAGAAATAAAAATATTAAGTAACCCAATATCAGCCACTGAAATTGAACAGGTGATTAAAAACCTACCAACAAAGAAAAGCCCAGGTTCTGATGGATTCATAGCTGAATTTTACAAGAAATTTAAAGAAGATCTAATACCACTACTCCTCAAACGTTTTAACAAAATTGCAAGGGAAACAATACTCCCAAAATCATTCGTGGAAGCAAGCATCACCCTGATACTAAAACCAGAAAATGATCCAACCAAAAAAGAGAACTACAGGCCAATTTCCCTAATGAACAGAGATGCAGAAATTCTCAATAAAATACTAGCAAACAATGCAACGAATTATCAAGATTATACACTACAACTAACTAGGATTCATCTCAGGGACACAGGGATGGTTCAACATATGCAAATCAATAAATGTAATTCACCATACCAGCAGAGTCAAGGACAAAAATCACATGATCATCACAACAGATGAAGAAAAAGCACTGGACAAAATCCAACATCCATTCATGATAAAAAGAGCCCTACAGAAATTAGGAACACATGGTCTATATCTCAATATGATAAAAGCTATCTATAACAAACCAAGAGCCAACATTATACTAAATGGTCAAAAACTGAAAGCTGTCACTCTAAAATCTGGAAAAAGACAACGATGACCACTATCACCACTCTTATTCAACATAGTTCTGGAAACAGTAGCCAGAGTAATCAGGCAAGAGAAAGAAATAAAAGGAATAGAGATAGGAAAGGAAGAAGTTAAATTATCATTATTAGCGGATGACATTATTTGCAGATGACACGATAGAAGACCCTAAAAATTCCACCAAAAGACTTCAAGATTTATTAACCAAGTTCAATTGTATAGGTGGATACAAAGTCAACACTCAAAAATCGATAGCGTTTCTATATACAAATAACAAACTCACTGTGAAAGAAATTAGGGATGCTACATCATTAGGGACATTACAATTGCATCAAAAAAAAAAAAACCAAAAGAAATAGGAATCAAGCTAACAAAGCAAGTAAAAGATCTCTACAGTGAAAACTACAGTACTCTATAAAAGGAAATTGAATGGATATCAGAAAATGGAAAGATATCCCGTGTTCTCGGGTAAGAAGAACCAACATAATGAAAATGGCCATACTTCCTAAACTACTATACAGATTTAATGCAATTCCAATCAAAATAGCAATAACATACTTCACAGAATTAGAAAAAGCAATCATAAAATTCATCTGGAACCAGAAGAGACCAAGAGTAGCAAAAACAATCCTGGGCAACAGGGCCACGGCAGGGGGTAACACAATCCCGGACATGAAATTATACCATAGAGCTACTGTGAGAAAAAACAGCATGGTACTGGCAAAAAGACAGACCTGAAGATCAATGGAATACAGAAACAACTCCAAACACACTCAAACACCTCATCTTGGATAAAGGAGCCAAACACCCTCACTGGAAGAAAGACAGGTTCTTTAGTAAATGGTGCTGGAAAAATTGGCTTGCCACATGCTGAAAACTAAAACTAGATACATGTCTCTCACCATGTACTAAACTAAAATCAAAGCAGATCAGAGATCTGAACATTAAAGCAGAAACACTAAATCTGCTGGAACATAGAATAGGAAGAACTCTTGAACACATTGGTGTAGGCAAGAACTTTGTGAACAAAACTCAGACTGTACAGGAAATAATAATGCAAAGAATCAGCAATTGGGATCACATCCTACTAAAAAGTTTTCACACTAAAAGAAATCAACAGAGTGGGGTGAAAATCCACAGAGTGGGAAAAAATTTTTGCCAGCTGTTCCTCAGACAAAAGTCTAACATCAAGAATATATAAAGAACTCAAAAAAATCAGACCTCCCAAATTTGAAGGCCCAATCAAAGAATGGGCATCTGAAATGAATAGACACCTCTTATATGAAGAAATACAAATGGCAAATAAATGTATGAAAAAGTGTTCAACATCACTGGTCATTCAAGAGATGCAAATTAAAACAATGCTAAGATTCCATCTCACTCCAGAAAGAAAGGCTATTATCAAGAAATCAACCAATAATAAATGCTGGGAGGCGGGTGCTGTGGGGGAAAAAGGAACCCTCCTGCACTGTTGGTGGGAATGTAGGCTGGTCCAGCCATTGTGGAAATCAGTGTGAAGATTTCTCAAGAAACTCAAAGTAGAGATTCCACTTGACCCAGCTATACCTCTTCTTGGTATCTTCCCAGGAGAATTAAAAACACTGTACCACAACGATACATGCACAACCATGTGTACAGCAACACAATTTGTAATAGCTAACTCTTGGGAACAATCCAAAACGCCCAGTAACTAATGAATGGATAAAGATGTGATTGTGATTTTTTTATGCAATGGAGTACTACTGTGCCATAAAAAAGGATAAACTTGAAACATTTATAGGTAAATAGATGCATCTCAAGAACGTACTCTTAAGTGAAATAAATCAGGCACACATGAGTACATATCGAATTGTTTCTCTGATATAAGAAACCATAAATGTAAATAAGGACAAAATGGTATAATAGATATTGTGAAAAAGAAAGATAATACTCAAATGGGAAGAGAACTAGAGAGGGAGGAGGCAGAAAGGAAGAAAGAGAAAGAGAAAAGAAAAGAAAACGAAAAAATGGAAAAATATAAATAAAGCTATTGTAAATAAGTTTGGGAGGAGGAGTGGAAGGGAGGGTTGGGGCAGGGGGGAACCAAGATAAATCATATACAGGTACAAATTAACTATGATGAATGTGATCATTATGTTTATCTACAATGTACCAATATATGTTCTTGGTAAAAAAAAAAAATAAAAATAAAATTAAAATTAAAAGGCAAAAATGAAGATTGGGGGGAAAAAAGAGCAAGGTAAAAAAAATTGGTGATGGGAAACAGTGAGATAGACCTTTTGTAAAGGGAAAGGTCACCAAGAGATGGAGAGTGGAAGAGGGAAGAGAGAGGAAGGAGAGGGAGGGGAAAGAAAGGGGGTAAAAAAGAATTAAGACATGTTATGTACATGTACCAACTTCCCAGGATGAATGTAATCATTATGTACTACAAACATGTAATGATAGAAATAAAAAAATTTTTAAATGTTTATTATTTTGTTAAAGATCAATGCTATAAGCAAAACTTCTAATATCTCATAATATTAGAAATGTGAAGAAGGTACTGACTTCTGTTTAAATATTGATGAGCTGATTCTCTCAAGTTGAATGATGATTAGCTTTTAGTAGATTTTCAAGACGAAGAGTTGTCGAGGATTAAACTGGATGGGCATTACACTATGTTTTGGAGGGTGGCTCAGTAAACTCTTCTTAAAGTATGTTTCATCAAAGTTCAAGGCACAGCATGAAATGTCAATGTTTGGGGCTGAAGATCAATGTCAGTAGATCTGGTTTAAGAGATATTATGAAATTCACAGAACAATCACTAGCATGGATCTGACATTTGGTATGTTCCAGGTATCATACAAGGTCCTTTGGACACATTCAGGAATGTTAACTGAAGAGAATTATTTATGAAACAATCATTCCAAATCATATTAGGATTTTGCCAGTTGGAGACACCAATAATGCTACCATTGACTTGTATTACCCTTTCTTCATTGTAAGTGCCCTTCTAAGAGATTGCTCCCAATGGCTTAGGTAAGTCACAGCCTGTAATTCGTCATATTCATCCTTATAGAATTCTTATAGTAATTTGACTTCTACAGATAGGAAACTAGATTTAGAAAGCCAATTAAATCCCTCTTAATCCCTTCAAACAACATACACTGATTAGGTACCTACTGGATGCTAACTCAGATTAGTTATCAATGTAATGAATGCTGTGATAGTGTATCATTTAGCACCAAATGTCTCCTTCAAGTCTGGCTTATCTATACACATGTGACCAAACGTAAGAAATAGTTTAAGCCAAGTTTGGAATATTGTGATGAACTGGTCTGAACAGGGATATCTTGAGACGGAACTTCACAAGCAATGTAAAGAATAGACATTTGGTCAGGTAAGTGTAGAGAACTCAGCTGAAAGAAAGGCAAGTAAGGAATTAACAGTGAGACTCCCATCCAATTGAGTGACTTCAACTTTTCTCACATATACTCTAGGAAGATTAGTTTTTACTTCTTTTACTTTGATAGCTGTTCCAGTTTTTCTAGTCCATGCTTTATATGAAGACCAACATGCTGAATGCCTGAGTGTATCTAATAAAGTTCCTCTTGACACAGAATATAGGACAGAAGAATTATGTCCTGGCTTTTATACTTAGCCCTGTTCACAAAGCCCAGGCCAGCCCCAACCCTTTAAACAATGGCCCTGTCTTGTTTCCATTTATTCAAGGTGTGATTCAGAGTGATGGTTTCACCAGTCATTCCTCAGCAGGTATTCACGTGTTTTGGATTTGGGGAGCACATGTATCGCCCAGCACTGTCCCTGTTGAACATCAAACGTCAGCCTCTCTTTGACAGACCATTTTTCTAAATGGTCAAGGTCACCTTGGAGTCTGCTCTTGCTTCACAAGGAATTTTTAGACTTTATTTCCCTACACTGCCAGCCTCCTTTCCCAATGTTGTATCTTCTGCAAATTTAGCAAGAATTTTCTTATTTTTCTCATTCCAGACCTTGCAGGAAAAAAAATTAAAAGCTGCAGGAGAAAACTATATGGTCTCTGGGATATGTTGTTCCAGGTTCTGCCTGAAGCAGTTTAGTGCCCTTGCAGTAAGACTCATATAATAGTACAGTCCAGGCCTGATATCCCTAGCTCATTAATGGAAATACCTTGCAGATCCACACAGATTTAGTGAAGTCCAGATGTGTTCTACATTGATTGCTCCTCTTTTTATGCAAGACTGGCAACTCTGTCACAGAAGGAAATTAAATTGGTTTAACATGAGTTGCTCATCATAAAGATAGGGTCTTGGAATCTTTTGTTAGCAAATGGCTTGCTTGATTCTTTTCTATCATCTTCATGTGCATTAAAGTGAAATGACGCAGTATAAGAAATAATTTTCTTTCCAACTGTTAGAGCTGTCCAAAGATGGGTTAGGCTTCTTTGAGGAGGTGGCAAAGATACCATGACTAGAAGCACTCAGCGGAATGCAAAGAGGAGACTCCTCCGCTGGTAGAGACGTTGATGTGGTGACTTCCAAGTTTGCTTCAGATATTAAGTTTCTGAAATTCTGCATTTTAAAAATTTCTATTAATATGTTTCATATAATTTCAAATTGCTTTTGGTTTATTTTCAAAGACATTCTCCAACTTCTACAAAAATCAGCTATTTTCCCTTTTTGTCTGTATTCTCCACTACAACAATTACACCGTAATACTACAAATGAGCAGAGATTATTGACTGACTAAAATTTTGGTCCTTTATCGTTAGCTTTGTTAAAGGCGAGAAAAGGGAGCGATGGGTTTCCTTCCTTTATTGAATTTTTCCAAACTGGGTAAATTTAAGTTGATCTGTAAAAGCAGAGTTAGGGGAATTCACAAAGGCTGTGAATATGACTGCTGTGATCTCTGGGCTCCAACATTCTTCTTTCTGGAAAGCATTAAGCCCTTCCCAGCACTGGAAATTACTGACTTTAATCATTGAGACTTACTCAAACATACCAAAGAACATGAAAGATGGCAATCACAACCTGAATAAAAGCCAGTTACAAGTTGTTATGGTGTAGCCTCATGTGTTTGGAAAATGACTGAATTATGGGGGCTTTAGAGCTGACTTTCTGTTTGGAGGTGGGGCCTGTCTGTGGGTGTGATCTGAAAGGGTACATCTCCCTCCTCAGCTCCTCCCTTGAGTTTCTGTTTCCTGTCAGCCATGAGGTGAGCAACTTTCCTCCACCCAGGCCCTTCCACCATGTCTTCCCACCTTGTAGCTAGACAACTATGGACTAAAACCACGAGCCAAAAGAAACCTCTCCTCCTTTAAGCTGTGGGTGAGAGTTTTGTGTCTCACCCATGAGGAAAGTGACTAAAATACAAGCTAAATTTGGTCAAATTATATTCTCCTCACACTTATGAGCTTGAGATAAACTAGATCTGTACTTTCTTCCGTCCTCCTGACAGCATTAGGAGAAACATAGCACTCCATGATACACTGGCATAGCTAAACCTCCTGACCCCATTAATACAGAATGAGTTGCTAACACTTCAAACCAGCTGAAAACCTTATTAGATTTGTGAAGCTGCACAATGGGATCATTGTTACTTTCCCCTTCTTCATGTACTGGAATACGTTTAGAATTAGTTCTTTGAAAATGAATGGAATAAAAGTGAAAATGTGAATGTTGTATTTGTGGTAGCCTTTGTTCAATGCATATGTCTCACAACAGAATAAAATCACTTGTCAAGGGAGCCCCAGGTTGAGGGACTGTCCTCTTGTCATACAAGCTGGAAAGAGCAAGACTGTGTGTGCTTGGACCACATATGCAAATACTTACTGATGTCTACATCATAAAATATGCTGGATTTCTTTACCTAAATAACCTACCATGTAATATAACCTTTCTATAACTTGAAAAGCAACAGGTCTAATGGATTTTAGGTTAAATTCCAAAGGTAGTCTTGCATCAGAATCAACTGAATATTAAGGGAACAACTATAAGTACAATGGTGAACAAATTCTCTATTCACAAAATATATTTGGCTTTTCACATTCTTATTCTTACAGAGCCTCAAATGCACTTAAAAATAAAGGTGAGTTTTGCATAGTAATATTTGGCCCAAATGACATAATACAAGTGTCCAGGGTACTTCTCTGTACCTTTCACAAGGAAGAAGGTAGAGAGGCCTGCCAGCTAGGTAAGTCTGCCTACTTGCCTGGAACCTTGAAATTTTGCTTTATTTGCTATTCAGGAGTGAGAAGGCAAGAAGAAAAGGAAAAAAAAAAAAAAGAAAAACCTAAAATCACAGGGAGAGACACACCACTATCCTTCCAGTTCTATGTTACAGGAAGGAAAAAGAGTATGAGGAGAAAAATGGAAATTTGTTTTCAAAGACCAACAAAATGGTTTCTGAGCATTTTCTAGGACATAATATTCCTCTGTCTTGGTTCAAGTTCCCTTCAAGGGAGTATGACCTGAAATAGGGATTGCAGGATGAGTAGTCTGTTAGGACTTGATCCCAGTTAATGCCAAGAGGGAAGTGGGCACTGAGTCAGCAAAGGAAAGAACATCAATAAAGTCCATGCTTAAACCAGTTACCACTGTGAACCACTGGAACTCAGTCCTTCTGGGGAACTCCTGGAGATTATTCCTCAGTTATCCTAACTGAGGGACAAGGGAATCATAGTATCTACACACTGACTGCCTGTTTGGCATTGTCTGAGGGCTACTCCCATGGATTTTTAACTCTGTGGCACTTCTAGCTTGCAATGCCAGCAGGCTAAACCTGCTCCTTTGGAAAGAAAGGAAAAAAAAAATTCAGTGTAGAAATGAATGTTGAGTAGACATACACAGGGCACTGACACTGATTCTGGCCTAAGATTCCTCTTGGGATGTGGCCTATGTTTATAAGCCTACCGCTGTCTCACTTAGATAGATGGTGGGTTATTTAAGTAAAGCAAGCATATGTTTTACATGATATTGACATGGCATGGGGAAAAGACAGAGTATGTGCTACAATATACTGACATGTTTAAATGTAAGATACCCATTCAACATTTAGTGTGACTTTATTACATGTTAGAACCTGTGCTAGGTCACAGACCTAACAATTCTTTGGCCAAAAGCAAGGTCAAAACTCCTGATGCAATTATTCTAGAACAAGGTATTCTTCCCACATACTACCTGCCACCACAAAACCATTCTCCTGGACTGGAGGTATAGCTCAATGGTAGAGTGCTTGCCTAGTACACATGAGGCCCTGGGTTCAATTTCCAGTACTGAAAAAAAAAAAATTCTTCCATCTGAGACACTTATGGTTAAGAACTAAACTATCACTCAAAGGACAACTGAAGAACTTTTGGAAAGTGGCTAAGTCATGCATGAGGATTCTAACTTTCATCAGTAGATTGATACACTAATGAGATCATAATCTGATGGCATTTTTGGAAGGTGATAAATAAAAACAGAAGGTGAGCCTAGTTGAAAGGAGTGGATCATAAGGCATGACCATGGGGACTATATCTGTTCCCTGGCCCCTTCCTCTAGCATTTCTTCCCTTTTTGCCCACTTCTTGCCTGCCACAAGATGAGTAGCTTTCCTCCATGATGTTCTGCCTGGCCACAGGCCTAAAGCAATGGAGACAGCTGACCATGGACTGAAACCTCTGAAACCATGAGCCAAAATAAATCTTCCTCCTTTAAATAGTCTACATCATATATTTTGTCACAAGTAACTAAAAGCTATCTAACGCAGATGCTGATCACAGAAGAACTTTTGTGTCTCAACTAGCCCAGGCTCATCTTAAAACACCTAATCCTTTTCATCAACCTCAAGATATTACTCACCCTCACCTGTCTTCTGTCAAAGGAAAACATCATTGACCCATCCTTCAAAACTTGTGAAACTGTCTGTTTCTGTGACCTCTACTAATAAAATAACAGCTAACACATACCGAGTATTTATCAAAGTGCTATTTAAAGCACTGTATATATATTTGCACATTCAATCCTTATAAAAATGCGATTAGTCCAACATGTTATTATTCTCATTTCACTGATAGGTAACTGGAGCACAAAAAAAGGTTAACTAACCAGCTCCAAGGTCAGCCAGCTAAAGACAGAGCTGAGGTTTAAAGCTGGGCATTCTGGTTCCAGAATATATGTGTTAATTTGTAAACTGTTACAAACACTGCTGTTTTATCTCCAGTTTCCATACTGATAGAGGTTTAATTTTAAAGCTAAATTGTAACATACATTAAAAACCAAAACAGAGTTGGAGATGTATCTCAGTGGTACAGCACTAGCCTAATGTACACGAGACCCTGGGTTCAATCCCTAGCCCTGCCAAACAACAATGACAACTACAACAAAAAGCTACCTCACTGACTGTGTAAAGTGTTTGAATTAATCAAAAGATTGAATTTGAGAGTACCGTTTTGTTCTGCTTTATAAAAGTGATTTAATTTTTTTAATTACATAAAATGAAATGAAAAACTGGCTAATATGTAGAAATTGTTAGGAAAATTGCTTTAAGGAGAACATAAGAACGATTCATGCTCATTTTCACTTGTATGTCTATATTTATGGGCTTTACTGCATCCATGGAAGAAAAATATTTCCCAGATACCATGGGCACCCAAGATTGGCACAAGGTGGCCTATCATGTGGCAAGAGAGGAGTTACTTTGAAGTAGCAACCCCTGCATTTTTCCAGCTCATGCACTATGAAGAAAATTCAAGCTTCCCATTTTTGTCAAGTTCACCCTGGAAGCCCCAGAATCAGTGAGGCAAAGAGTCAGCAACATTGCTGACCAATGTAAATGAGGAAGACTGTCCTAGGTCACAAGCTAAGATCTCCTTTTCTCCATATCCTCTGCTGGAAAGAACTTTGGAAACAGAGGTGGGTTGGAATCTTTGTCTCACCACCTACGGGATCACTGTGTGCTTTCTCATCTTTGAAGTGAGGATAATGATGAGACAAGCCCCATAGAGTTGTTGTGAGGATTAAGTAAACTACTGTGAATAAGGCAGTGCCTGGCACGTGCCTAGTAAGTGGTGATGTCTAATGGCTGTTACTATGTTACTCAGATAGAATGACTGTATGTCCAAGCCCTGAAATCAGACTGTCTGGGATAAAATCATGGATCTGCCACTTACTAGTTCCATTAGGCAATTTAACCTCATTGAGCCTCAGTTTCCTTGCCTGAAAGTTAGGTTTGATAATAGTTACTGTAAAGATGAAAGAAGAAGTTGGGGATATAGCTCAGTGGGAGAGCACCTGCCCAGCATGTATGAAGTCCTAGGTTCAATCCCCAAAACCACTAAAAAAAAAAAAAGGATGAAAGAAGAAAACATAGATGAATTTACTAATTAAATAATAAACATAGAGGTGCCAGTTTTAGTGGTTTGGGCTTTTTCCCAATTTGTTTCTTTTCGTCCCTTAACCTCAGCATGATAATTACCTGTGGCCTTCTAGCCTTACCGCCACACTCCCAGTTCAATAAAGTGTCTTGTACCCATGGATGAATTTCTGACTTTCACCACAGATGGGGCAATTTTGTATAATGCTGAAAGCATAGATTCAAGGGCCACACTGCCTTGGTTTCCTGGTTTCGTTACTGTGTGACCATGAACGTACCTCTCTCTACCTCTGTTTCTTTTACTGTAAAATGGAGATAAAAGCCAATGTGTATCCATAAGGTTGTCATAAGGTAAGGCGTAAATGGGTTAATGCATGTGAAGTGCTTAGCACAACACTTGATGCACAGTAATTGTCCACCATTATTGCTTTAAAATAGGCTGGGGTACTTGACTGTTAGAAATAAAAGAGTCATCGTGACTGGCCAATTCATAGACTGGATCCAGTGTACGGTTCACACATATCTCCCTCTCAAAGGTGTTCTATGGCTGAAGTGGGCAGGAAGTAGATCCTCCCTGCAAGGGAGGATAAGGTTAAGGTAATTACTGCTATAAAAAATATTTGATTTGGTATCAAAAGATTCAAATATGAGTGCTGGTTTTGTTGCTTATTAGTTGTGTGACCTTGTGAAATTTACTTACCTTCGTGAATCTTAATTTATCCATCTGAAAAATGGACATAACAAACCCTCTGACAGGAGGTTTTTGTGAAGAAAAGCAATAGGAATCCCATGAAAAGTGCTTGGCAAATCATTAAGTACTATACAAATTAAATCATCCTTTTGCATCACAGTTGTTGCCATTGTACTTTTTTTTTTTTGCAAATATGCATATCCTCATCCTGTTTAATTGTGAAAATGAGCTTTTACCTTGGGGCTTTGCAGGACCATCTGCTTAGGGCTGGAAGATGAGGGATCTGGACCCGGAGTGGTCAGAACTGATTGAAACTCCAAGGTCCCTGATTGAACTTGATGCCAGTGTCTTAACAATCACACTGGCACTTAAACTTGGGTGGTTGTAAATATAGGTGGGGTTACTAATCAACCAGGTGGCTGCCCAAAACATGGGTAATTAAATACAAGGGCCATTTTGATCCAGAGGGTTTGCTATTTCCTAGCCAATTACCGGGGCAGCTTCACCCCACTTTGAACTTTGTGGGAAGTAAGGGCAGCATATGCATCTGCGGCCTCAATAGCTTCCCTGTAGCTCCTGCCATCAACCCTATTCATCTCTTTCTAAAGAAGCGTCAGCATCCACCTGCCTTTCAGTATTTAACTCCTTCATTTAGAAAGAAGCTGCAGGAAATTTGAACTAAGAGCTATTTTTATCTTTATAATGGCAAAAGCAATTTTAACACTATATCCATGTTGTAATCTGCATTTCTGCAATCTGCTATATTTTAAAATATCAAAACCAGGAGTGAATGCGTTCTTCTCAGACATTCACAGGGCTCCCTAATGCAATTTTTCCCCTAATTAGAATGGTGCTCAGTTAAGAGTAAGATATTTAATGTTCTTAGCCTCTAAAGCAAATAGAAATTTTACCAAAGACCAGTTGTGGCTTAGCTTTACCAAGGAAAATGCAGCTTTATGATATGAGTTCATCTGAAAAGAGATTACTATTAAAATGTACCAATTAGGCCTCAGATGAAGGCTGACATGCGCATTTACACATCTGATAGCACATACTCCAGAATTCCCCTCCCCAGCTCACTTCCTGAGAGGGTGATCAAGCAGTAGTAAAGAAGGGGGAGAAAGTGAGGGAAGGGTGTAAAGGACATCTTTGTGTTCTCTATTGCAATGGGTGGAATCTGAACTCTCTGAACAACCCCCCTCCACCACACACACACACATACACATACACACTCCTGCCATTCCTCAGTTGCTTATTCCACTCCCCTGAATTCTTCCTCTATACTTCAAGGAGAGAGAACATCGCCTCTGTATCCTTCTATCACCGCTCTCTGAGAAACCTTCCCAGGCCCTTTGGCGACTAGAAATGGCATCCAAAAGAGACAAAGCAGCTTGGGGAAAATAGGGAGACTGTATCACCCTTGCCTTCAAAGCCCAGCTGCAGGCACCTCCCCGACACCTTTCCTGCTCACTCCCTACAGTGCTGACAATCTATGCACAAGTATTTCCCTAACTGAAGCAAAGGTAAGATACTCAAGGATCCTATTAAAATGCAGGCTCTGATTCAGCAGGCTTGGGCTGGGGGCCCAAGATTCCATATCTCTATTGGATTCCCCCATTTGATGAAAGTGTTGCTGGTCCAGGTTCCATGGTTTTAAGAATACAAATCTATACACCACATAATTCAACAATTAATCTTAATCTCTTTTCTATCCCCATGTAGCTCGTGAGTTCTCTGAAACAATGATCCTGTATTTCTTATAAGATACTCAACATGCCAAGCTCATAATGGGGCCCCTTAAATGTTTTAGGATCAACATACTAATTTTCATAAAGGGGCTTTGAAATCAAATGACCTGGGCTGATGTCCCAAAGGTGCTGCTGATAAATTTTGGAACACTGAGCAAGCTATTTACCATTTCTGAACCCCAATTTCCTCATTTGTAAAATAACAGAGCAACTGTAAAACACTTTGCACGGTGCTTGAAGCAGAGTAGGTTTGTCATAAATACTTCTGTATTGCCTTAGATTTCCCATAATAAGATTTTTGGATGATCAAATCATTTTATAAATGTCAGTGGAAGTTTTAAAACTTCTTTATTAGTTACACAGTGCGTATTAGTTATACTCTTAGTAACGCAATTTCGGTTGTCAGCCTAAATTTTAAGGGAGAAAAATACATTTAAAAACTATGTATATTTCTGAAAGAGTGTGTTAGAAAGTTTTCTTTTTCCCTACTGTTGTCTGGACATTTCTTTAACTCATGTATTCATCTTTTCTCCTTCTTGCATTTAACAAAGCAACTTCCGTGTAGTATAAAGATCTCTGGGGGGGGGGGATCCCTGAACTTTCTAAATACAAAACCTGAGTACCCACTTCTGTTATTACACAGGCAGGACACACTGAGTTAAAAACTATAGTCTCTCTAGGTTTCAGCTCTCAGTAAGAGGAATGATAATTAGCATCCCACCTTGCCAATCTTGTATATGAACACTCTTTATAGCCTATAAAGCACTATATATCTGCAAAGGGTGGATATCTGCTTCTACATGCTGTCATCTGTCTATCAATATCTCTCTAGTTTGTGTTCTACAATCTTGGTTTTGTAATAACCTTGATATTTATCTTTATATCATTTTGGAAGTTATAGTTCCACTGTAAGCATTTCTAAAGTTTTCCACCCCCTGCTATTATTTGTTATAGAAGGAAAAATTAAAACAGAGAAGATAAGCATAATCATCCAGCAAGTTACAGTTAGATTTGTGGAGAAACCCATTTTTGTTTGTTTTTATTTCTGTTAGAGAAAACACACGCTAACATCTTCTCTGAAAAAAAAAAAGGCACACTGGATTTTCACATATCGTATTAAATTGTAAAATATCATTTCAAAACCCTATGTCAGGGAAGATCGGTTTCATATTTAACACGATAAACATCATTTTCATGGAAATACAATGCAACCACAGCAGCTGTGATTTTAGGCCAACATTTTCACCATACAAGTTTAGCATCCATTTTTAAAATGTTTTTCAATATAACCAAGTGTTATCACAAACAGAGTTTGAGTAGATTTCTCTGCCTTCTAATGGAATTCTGATCAGCACTTTAATGATATCAATTATCAACAATCAGCCTAACTCAGGTTTTGTACTATGTTCATTGTTCTTTCAAGAACAATTAGCTTGAAGTAGCTCATAAGAGACGATATGCCATGATTATCGTTTTCTATATGCTAAAACTGTTATAGTTTTCTCATTGGATATACTTTTATTCTGAAATAAAAATTGCACTGTATATTTGTACTACTACAACAATTTCTTATTCCTTTTAAATCACTGGTAGGTGACTTATCTTTGATCTTGAGTTGAAAAGTTATAAATACCAGTACAGGTAGAAAAGCACATTTCTTTATTTTTGGTTTCAATTTGGGATCCAAATATCATTGAACAATACTTGGTGAAGGTAAAGTTCTCTAAACCTGACTCCCAGTCTAGACTTTGTATGGATTTCATTCCTGACCATATTAAGACAATTCTGTGGGTGTGGGATCCAAATCTGTATTCAGTGGTGAAGAAGAAAGGTAATGAAGGGGGCATAGATTACAGACAACCTAATTTTAAGCCATGAAACTCAGTCTAGCTCATAATCCTTTGGAGAGGATGAATCCATCCTCCCATGTTCTAGTGACCCTCTAGAGCAATCCCAGCTGAGGCCATTGGCCAGTGACATAGCTTCCTTACTTGACCAGAGATTCTAAACTAGTCCTCTCTGAACTCTATTGCTAACAAGGTCCTGCTTTATGGGCTCCATGTTTGTCTTCAAATTATCCAGTTTTAACAAGAATCTTGTTGGGTCAATTTCACATAAATCCCTAACCCTTAATATAGAATTAAATTCCTCCTCTCTCACCCTCAGTATCTGATTACCCTGGACTGTCGTCAGCAAAACTCCTATGAGGACGGTTTAGCGAAGAATTTCCCTACTTCTTACTAATTTTCCAGCTACTGACATCACCACCACCACCCTGCTCCTTGAGCAGAAATCACCACATGTACTTGTATGTGGAGTTGAGCGTGATTGCTCTCCCTTGTTGCAAAACCTCACTGTAACTAGATCCCTTTCTTTCACCCTGTACTAAATTCAAAACAAAATGAATCAAAGACCTGGATTGAACCTTTTGTAGGAAAATGGATGCATCTTGAAAATATAATGTTATGTGAAATAAATCAGACACAGAAGCTTAAATACCAATGGATTCTTGCATACGAAAAGTAAAATGTATGAATAAAGAGCAAAATAAAAGATAGACAAAGGAAACAGGGAGATCTACTGCAAATGGGAAGGGGATCAGGAGATGAAGGGAGGGGGAAGGGGGAAGAGGGAAAGAGACATAAAAGAAGAATTAATATATGCCGTGTACGTGTACCAAATACCCACAATGAAAGCAGTCATTTTGCATTGCAAGCATGTACTAATAAGTAATTTTTAAAAGACCTAGATATAAAACCAGAAATTTTGAGAGTGCTGGAAGATAACATGGGGAAACACTTGAAGCAAAGATTTTCTGAATAGGACCCCAATATCACAGGAAATACTATTATCAAGAATCAACAAATGAGACTACATTGGATTAAAAACTTCTATACAGAAAGGAAACAACAGAGTGAAGAGACAATCTATTGAATGCTAGAAAATCTTTGTTAGCTGTTCTTCTGATAGAGAATTCATCTCTAGAATATATAAAGAACTTAAAGAGTCCCTCACCAAAACCAAATAACTCAAGCAAAAAATAGGAAAATGAACTGAATAGAAACCTGTCAAAAGAAGCACAAATGGTCAATAAGTATATGAAAAACTAGTTAACATCCTTAGCCATTAGTTTAATGCAAATCAAAACAACTTTGAGATGTCATCTCATCTGGTCAGAATGGCTATCATCGAGAACACAAAAAACAGTGAATGACACTAAGGATACAGGAGGAAAAAGAAATCTTCCCATATTTTTGATAGCAACGTAAACTAGTACAAGCACTATGGAAATCAGTATGGAGATTCCTCAAAAACTAAAACTAGAAATCCCATTTGATCCAGCTGTACCTTTCCTGGGTATATCCTTAGAAGAGTTAAAAACAGCATACTACAGTGATACAAGAATATCTGGTGTTTAGAGCAGTGCAATTCCCAACAGCTTACTTTCAGAAACAGCCGAGATACCTATCAACAGACAAATGGATAAAGTAAATGTGGTATATATACACAATGAAATATGATTTACCTATAAAAAGTGAAACTACATCATTTTCAGGAAAATGGGTGAAATTGGTGACCATCATCTTAAGCAAAATAAGTCAGATGGAAAGTTAAACATCACATGATTTCTCTTATATGCGAAACCAGAGAGAAAGATAGATAGATAGATAGATAGATAGATAGATAGATAGATTGATTGATTGATTGATAGATAAAAGAAAACAGAAAGTAGACTTTTGGAAAGGGGGAAAGGGACTAGGGGAAAAGAGGAGAAAAGGGAGAAGGGTAATGGGATTGAAAATGATCAAGATATATTAAATGTATGTACCAATCGCCCAAACAAATCTTAACACTCTGTATAACTATCATGTTATAATAATAAAAAACAATGTAGTCATCTCCCCTAAATAAAGTCCTCTTTATCATCTTTAATATGTGTCAAGAATAACTTTTTTCTTTAACATCAGAATATCCATAGTTCTTGAGCTTCATCGAAACATGGCAGAACAGAGAGAGACAGGGGAGAGGGAGATCAACCACTTGTTAGAACACAGCCTCAGAAGTCACAGAGTTTTACCCATTGCATTTTGTTGGTTGGGGCAGTTATAAAGGTTCACTTAGATTCCACAGAGACTACAGAGACCTCACTTCTCAGCGTAATAGAAGTATTTGAGATGGGATATATACTGATGTACCCATTTTCAGAAAACATAACCTGCCATGGTCATGAAAGGGCAACCCAGACTGAATACCTCAACATATACACAGTCTGTCATTTGTGGTCTCAAAGATCTGCCAGTTTCATATGTTAGGAACTGCTACCCCAAGACTCTGGTTGGTTACTTTTACTGCAGAAATCTGTAACTTTAATTGGACAAACATTAGTAGGTGCCACTGAAACCAATCTTCAAATCCTAACTAATACGCATCAACTCTGTCTTTTCCTCTTCCTTCCTGAGTTCCACTCAGTGTCAACTAGCACCTCTGCTGATCCAGATGGCTTATTGGGTATGGTGACCCAGATCCTTATTTCTGAAGGATCTGACCCCTGACCAATATACGTTTATCAAACTATGCTGATATTTTGTCCATTCATCAATAATCAGGCAGGGAAGCACCAAAGGAAGCTCCAATGGGCGAGGAGGGCTGAACATACTCTTATCTGCCAACACTGTTTAACAGCAGCCCTATAGCCACCTGCTAATCTGGATCAGTTACCAAAGCAGTATAGTAATTATTTTTCTTGCTTTCTGGTTTATGCCATATGAAGCGGAATGTGTCCAAACAATATCTACAGCTTAAAATTTAATAAGACATTTATCCTGTCCTTTGATACTATATTCCACTTGGAAAGCAGGGTTTCTAGACCCACAAACCCTAAAATCGTGGAAACAAAATGCAAAAATACACAAATGAGCTACTGAGAGTGATAAATGGGATACTCGCACTGCCAGCAATGGTTACCAGACTCACGGGTTCTACCTACTGCAGACACAGCACTATATAATGGTCCTTGATTTAGGGTATATACTGCATGCAGGAAGACAGCGCCTCATTTTTTCCAAGTTACATTCCCCAAGCTGGTACCTCACCCACACCTTCAATAGGTCTTTCTGTTGCTTGATCAGGCCAGCATCTTCTGGATGGCATGGTAGGTGAAATGAGTAATCCATGATAATGTAATTATTACCAAGATCTCTTTGCTGAAATATGGATCATTGGTCCAAATTACGTTAGAGGATATTCCATGTTTGTTCAAGTTAGGAAAGTCAGAACCATATCAGGATTATGAGTTGATTCCAGTCTGTATATATTCTAGAGTTAAAAGGGTCCAATATATTCAACTTGCAAACAAATGGCTGGTCTTCTCAAGCAACGGTGCCTTACTGGGGATTGTTATATTCAGATCTAGAATGACACCCCAAACTCTCAGTTGTTGAGAGGAGGGGCTTTTGGAAGGTGATTGGACCATGGGGGCGCTATAATCATAAGTGAATTAATGCACTAATGAGTTTGCTAGCCAAATGTGCTGTCAGGAGATGAGTCTAGGTGGAGATGGGTTCCTGGGCGCAAAATCTGGAAGGGTAGATCTCCCTCCTGGCTCCTCCCTTCGTTCTTTGCTTGTGAGCAGCTTTCTTCTGCCAGAGATTTCTACCACACCCTTCCTGCCTTGGAGCCAGTCAACAATGAACTGAATCATCTAAAAAAAAGTATGCTAAAATAAACTTCTCCTTTAAGTCGTGGGTGTCAGGTATTTCGTCCCAGCAATGAAAAAGTGACTGAGACAGGAACACAGCACTGATCTGTTTCTGGCAGGTCAGGCATTTGACAGTCGTAGCAGCAAAATCAGAATTGATGAGTGGGAACCCATATTGTTGGTCTCATAAATGGTTTCTCATTCTTGCTTCCACAGTTCTATCATTAATGAGTCCATCATGACAGCCTTGGGGTGGGGGTGGGGGTTTTCGATAAAAGCTGCCTGATGTCAAATGGATGAGTCATTCTGTCCATTTGGTTGGTTGTTGCCTCTTGTAGGAAGAATGCTCCATGGTGGGCATTAATATTCAACATAAAGATATTCACACTTTGTGCCATTGGGGCTCAGAAAACGATATCTCAAAATATTAAGCTTTGGCAGGCTGACTATTTTGAACTAAGGGAGGTTGGAAGGCCTCAGAAGCAAGTTCTCTCTGACCTTCTCTGGCCCTCCTGTTTCCTCTTTCTCTCCCTCTCTTTCTCACCTAAATTGATTCACAGAAATCGGAATTTCTCTTCTCTAAGGCAAGTCATAGAAACTAGAGCCACTTCTCTCAAGGGCAGCCATAAAACCCTGCTAGGTGTTTTCCCCGAAGAGCTAAAGACATCATACTGCAGAGATACTTGCACAACAATATTTATAGCAGCACAATTTGTAATAGTGAAATTCTGGAAGCAGCCTGTATACCCATCAATAGATAACTGGATAAACAAAATATGGTATCTATACATAATGGAATACTATTCAGCTATAAAGAATGTCAAACTAGAGTCATTTATAGGAAAATGGATGGACCTGGAAAACATAATGTTGAGTGAAATAAACCAGACTCACTAGGTTGAATACCATATAGTATCCCCCATTCGAGTGAGGCAAAATACAAACAAAAGAAAAGGGTAAACGATGGATACAAAAAGGCAAAGAGTTAGATATATGATAATAGACAAAGGGTCCAAGGGAACAAGAAGAGGGCAAAGGGGGAGGGGAATAGGAATCCAGAGGAATAATGATATTTTAAAAACAAGAACCTAATAACACAAACTTAAAACAGTGACACGTACACTAGGTACTACAGTAACTTTATGTAGTTGTGACTTAATGCTGCATCTATGTGGTTGTTTACATTGCTCATTGTCATAAGCAAAAGGCACAATGTATTGTAGTCTGTAAGCTTGTGTAATGGCTTCTAAGTTTGTGTAATTTTGGATAAATTTTATAAAAATCTATCAAAAAAACTAGAAAAGTCATTTTTCTCTCCTCTTCTCATTTGAAGAATATCATCCCAGAGAATTTCAGCCCCAGGCCTGGGAGGAAGAAACACCAGGAAAAGAAGGCAAGAAGAATCTGAAGAGAAAATCCTTGCCAAGTTCCTCTCTTCAGTCTATTACTATGGAATCATATTATTTTGTCCAATCATATTTCTTCATGGTTGTCTATTCTTCAAACCTAAGCACAAAAATGCTTTTGCCCAAGTCTTTGGGTCTTCATCTCTAAAGATCCCATGCCACATAAAGCTTTGAATGAATGAATTTGCTATGCTTTTCTCTTGTTAATTTGTCTTTTGTTACAGGACTGTTAGCTGTGACCCTTATGATGTGCATCATACCTTTCCTCACCTACACTGTCCAGTCTTACAGGTTTATCCACCTACTTTTATCATCGGAATTTCTGTCCTCGGTCTAATTGTTCTCTTTCTAGGCGCCTGGCCAATGGGCTTGGTCATTTGATTCTGTCTATGAAGCTCTGTATATCCTCACCTTAGACGACTCTCCACATAAAATGGATGAACAGATGAAGTTCTACCTACTGGAAAAGGTTCTTCTCCATCTTGTCTTTCAGGGCCACCTTTGTGCATGGCTTTGATGCAGCAGCAGCAGTCCTACTCAGTTTGTAACTACATAATGAGTCAAACCGCCTTTTTTCTCCCCTCACCCATCCATCAGCTTCTCATAAGGAACTCTCCTCACAGTGGAGTGGCTGAGGGAAAGTTACCAGGGCAACACTCCTGGATGCCATGCAGGTCTGGCCCTCTCTTCACGTGTCTTATTTAGCCCTACTTATCCAAATCCAGGATGTACTATGTACAGAGTAAAATGGATTTATGGCCTCTCAAATCTTATGTCATGTTAGATTTAATAGACTCTAACTCATGATGGCCAGCTCTGTCTGGTTGGTCACTTCATGTCCCATAGCCAGGTACTCCACTTTCACCAGGAACAAGCAGCCTATGAGAGGCCATTTTTAAAATAATATGTAGCTCTCCAATGCAGGTGGCATGTTTTTCCTATTGGGACATGCTATGAATTCCATATTGTATCTTTCTACACCAAAGATATGTCTAGCACCATTGGGTCTGTTGGGTTGTACAGTAAATGGGCCCAAGTTGTATCACCAAGAGTGGATATGCTGCTTTCAAACCTCAGAGAGGCCCACTGAGTGCTCTATGTCCTCCTTTGTGGTAAGGGAAGCAAGATGCAGTGATTTGTTTTGTTTTCCATTTTAATGCACAGTCCAGAACACTAAACTCCTAAAAGTTTTGTAGATGCAACAGACCCCCAACTCTTCATAGCCTATCTTTCACATGCTAGAGTGCAAGTAAGTATCTGCCCAAGGTTTGCAATGTAGTTGCCACTCTCATTCATACTTTCTGTTTAACAAAATGTCATTGACAAATTGGATGAATGTGTTCTATAAGACATCCCAAATGGTCTAGGTTTTCACAGAGCATATTATGACAGAGGATGAAAGGTTTAAATTTGGCCCTGAGCAAGACTGTAAATTTGTACTATCCTCTATCTCACATGAATTCAGACTGCTTTTGATACTTCTTTCCGACAGAAACAGGTAAGAGCATATTCATCATTATCAATGGACACACCATGTACCTATATACATACAAGGCTTTGTTAATAAGCCTTAGTAAAGCTACCATTCTAGACTAGCAGCTGTGATTGGGTCTAGTATTTGATTGAGTTTTCCACAGTTTACTGTAATCCTGCAATATGCAATTTACTGGAGTTATACAATAACAAATATGAAATGAGGACTCTGCCATTCCACAAAGACGCAATGTTGTTTTGTAATTTACTGTCTTTACTGGGGATGAAGGAAGGATGATATAATTCAGAGGCTTGTATTTTCTCTTCCTGCTATGACAGTTCTTACCTTGCAGGGCAAAGACTCAATGTCAGGACTCTTCCAACTACCAAGTATATCCATCCTAATTACACATTTTGGGGCTGGGTGAGCAGCCACAGTGTGAATTCGTGGATATAGTGAGCCTAATGTGAGCTAAATCTGGGCCAGGATTCCATTCATTACCTAGCCTACTCTAAGAGAAGAGTCATGATAACACTTCTGGTGTTCAGATAACAGTATCAGTTAGTCCTAACAAGCCTCATGGTGTTTAGGTATTCCCTATTTTTCAGTGTATTATTACTCAATTCAATGACCTTAAGTTCCTCCAGGGAAGGACTTAAGCAAACATTTGAGACTTTCTTGCTTGCTTTGGTGTTAAATATGAGAATAGGCTCAAGCTGAGATCATACTTTTTGTTGGGTCGACAGTTCTTTCTGACAATTTATCTTGGATAATCTTTTGGTCATGTCCATTAAGCAAAACTTTTGTTGCCTTCCAATTTATCTTACTTCTAGAATACCACACTCGATTAACCATTTCCACAGCTCAGTTCTCTGCAGATCAGGACTCCTTTGTTATCTTTCTGACCTTGCTATTCATAATGGTAGTTGAACCCATTTTTATCCTCGTGAATCCTGACATCTGCTCTGTATTATTTTCACATCCTGTCATCAACTTGGCCATCAAGTAACCAGTTTTATTACAGTATTTCTTGCTGTCCGCCCTGGTCTGCATAGAACATCCAGGAAGCTTCTCAGTAATGGTGGTACCTTACCCACCAGCACATTCTTTATTGCTTTGATAGATGGAATGTCTTCTGAGGCTTCCTGCAGAAAATGTTTGGCTGGTGGGTTTTCCAGCACTACAGTATGATCCCTTCCACTAGTGTGGACCAATTTCGGAGACTTCTGATTCCTTCTATCATCTTTCACGTAATTTCTGGCATTTTGACTTCATTTTGTTTAGATGATCACTTTTCCCGAGCTTCTAAGGGCTATCCTAGCAGCATGTTGGCAGTATCTCCCAGGATCTTTGACAGAGTAGGTCTTACATCATGGGACAGAAATACCATATTCAGTAGATTCTCATCTATCTACCTTGTGCTTTGTTCCTCTTACTTTAGCATGTTCAGGATCCAGTCCCATGTATATATTTCTGATTCCTACTAATAAAAGCTGACTAGATCTAGCAATTCCTTTTGTACATAGCTGTTTTCCTCTCACAAGAGGCCCAGCACTCCCCAACTGGGTCATGTTACAACTTTGTTTTAGTTAGGATCTCATGGCCAGCAAGGGAAGTGGGAATAGATTCTGGGAGAAAATACATGATTTCTCGCAAAGCAGAAATATCTGTAACATCTTCTAACCAGAGTGGAACACTACATTTTTTTATGGGCTTATCCCATGCCACAGGCCCTACTCTTTCCCAATCAGTGCCCTGAACCAGTTGAGAATCCAACTTGTCTGTAAATCTGAGAGTCTGAAGTAATTAAGTACCGGCCTGACCATCAGCATTTTTTGCCTTCTGCCTAAAAGAGATGAGAACTTCTTTATATGCTACCAAAGATATTTGGTGGTAATACTCCACCTTAAATCAGTTACCAGACCTCTTTGGCCTCTCCTGGTCTTTGCCCAATGCATCAATAAGTCTAGCTAAAGCCATCTAATTCCCTCATGCTGATAATTACTACTTCATCCAAATGCTCAAATGTGCAAAACGTTACCCTTGACAGGGTGCTCTCTGCCACTGGTAACTCAACCTACTTCACCACTGATAGTCTAAGCAATTTCACCACTACGGAATTTCAAAAGCTCTTAATAGTCTGCCTATCACCAGAGAAATAGTTCTCATTCCGAGCTGACTGGTGGATAATCCAACCCCAAAATCTCATTTCTAAGGTCTTTTTCCCCCTAGGGCCATTTCTATTGCTGTCATAAGAAAGCTTCCTTGGGACATATACTCTGAAATGATATCAGCACATGGGAGATTTGGAGAGGTCCTCTCAAAAATAAGACTTCTGGGGTTGGGGATTTAGCTCAGCAGTAGAGCGCTTGCCTAGCAAGTGCAAGGCCCTGAGTTCGATCCCCAGCACCCCCTCCCCCCGAAAAAAGACTTCTAAGAGGATTGGGAAGTCAGGAGAGGATATAGGGAAGTGTGAACTACCATGTAGTTACAACAAAGGCCTCGTCCAATCCTACAGGGGGGTTGAGGTTGGCATTGCCCTTCAAAGTGGCCCTGATGGTTGATTTTAACATTATGCTATATATATATATTTTTTTTCTTCAAATAAATGAATTAGGGTGGGGGGGGATCCCTGAACTGACATAAGGAGGTCAAGCCCCATAATCCACATCAATTAGTCATTAAATGTAGACTGCTCTCCAGAGAGAGGGTCTCATTCTGGATGAGGAGGTTCATTTCAGATGAGGCCATATTCTTCAGTGGGACCCAACTATAAGCGGTAGAGAGGTAGAGAGGATGAGTGCCACAGTACCTAACGGGGAATTGGGGTGGCACGTGATGGCGTCCACTACAATATCCCTCCTCTTCTGATCGACATTGATAGTGATGTGAAACTTAGACAAAAGGGTAATAAATACGGTGCAGTTGGTCTTCCCACGATAAAGGATTCTCCCATTATTTTCATATCACATCTCTGTTTAAAATAGGGTAGGTACAGAGAAGTGAATTCAGTTTCAGATGTGGTAGGAAAGAAGGTACTGGGGAAGGTCACTGTTCTCCTTAGCAATTTATCACTCCTTAAGGACCATTTAATGGGTGGTGGGTGGAACACTAACAGCTTCTAGCATGTAGTAGCAGTGAAATTAACACTTTTTTTTTAATCAATGGTGAACCTCAGCTGCAGTTTAGCTTAATGCTATTCCTGTAAACTTTACCTAGACAGAGGAAATTCCCATTTTGAAATGGAAGCATAACCATGTACACTCTATGGTTTGGATGTGATTCGTTCTCTAGGGGTCCATTTGCTGAAAGCTTGATACACAATGGGATGGTGTTGAGGTGGTGGAAACTTTGAGAGGTAGGGCTAGTGGGAGGTATGTAAATCATGGGGGCTTCACCCTCATGAACAGATTGATGCTGCCAATGGAATGAGTTAGATCTTATGTGAGTGCATTCATTCACATAAGAGCAGATTGTTACAAAGCAAGGCAACTCTATATGCTCGGCTTCTGTGGCATGTGGATAGTTCCCTTTTCACTTCTCTGATATGTCATGGAACAACCCGGAAGCCCTGGCCAAGACACCAGTGCTATGTTGTTTGGACTTTCCAGCCACGAGAATCATGAGCCAAATAAAGCTTTACTTTTTACACATTACTCAGCATCAGTTATTTTATTATAGAGGCACAAAATGGATTAAGACAATTATTATTCAGATAATTTAATATAATTTTCTTTTCTTGTATCAATCCTATGTATAATACTGCTTCACATATAGCATGCATTCACTCATTCACTCATTCAACAGTACTGATGGTGCAAATCAATAAATGTAATACACCACATCAACAGAGTCAAGGACAAAAATCATGTGATCATCTCAATAGATACAGAAAAATAATTTGACAAAATTCAACACCCATTCATGGTAAAAAAAAAAAAAAACTACAGAAATTAAGAATAGATGGTCTATATCTCGATCTGATAAAAGCCGTCTATGACAAACCAATGGCCAACATCATACTAAATGGTCAAAAACTAAAAGTGTTCACTCTAAAATCTGGAACAAGATAAGGATGTCCAATATCACCACTCTTGTTCAATATAGTTCTAGAAACATTAGGCAGAGCAATTAGTCAAGACAAAGAAATAAAAGGAATAAAGACAGGAAAGGAAGAAGTTAAATTATCATTATTTGCAGATGACATGATACTCTACATAGAAGACCCCCAAAACTCCATCGAAAGACTTCTAGATTTAAAAACTAAGTTCAGTCACACAGAACAATACAAAGTCAACACTCAAAAATCAATAGCATTGGGCTGGGGATTTAGCTCAGTGGTTAGAGTGCTTCCTTGCAAGCAGAAGGCAGTGAGTTTGACCAGCACACACATACACATACATACACACACACACACACACACACACACACACAAAATTAATGGCATTTCTATACACAAATAAACTCACTGAGAGAGAAATTAGGGAAGTTACACCATTCACAAATTACATCAGAAAAAAATGAAATATTTAGGAATCAAGCTAACAAAGCAAGTAAAAGATCCCTACAGTGAAAACTACAGTACCCTAAAAAAGGAAATTGAATGGATATCAGCAAATAGAAAGATATCCCGTGTTCTTGGGTAGGAAGAACCAACATAATGAAAATGGCCATACTTCCTAAACTACTATACAGATTTAATGCAATTCCAATCAAAATAGCAATAACATACTTCACAGAATTAGAAAAAGCAATCATAAAATTCATCTGGAACCAGAAGAGACCAAGAGTAGCAAAAACAATCCTGGGCAACAGGGCCACGGCAGGGAGTAACACAATCCCGGACATGAAATTATACTATAGAGCTACTGTGAGAAAAAACAGCATGGTACTGGCAAAAAGACAGACCTGAAGATCAATGGAATACAGAAACAACTCCAAACACACTCAAACACCTCATCTTGGATAAAGAAGCCAAACACCCTCACTGGAAGAAAGACAGGTTCTTTAGTAAATGGTGCTGGAAAAATTGGCTTGCCACATGCTGAAAACTAAAACTAGATACATGTCTCTCACCATGTACTAAACTAAAATCAAAGCAGATCAGAGATCTGAACATTAAAACAGAAACACTAAATCTGCTGGAACACAGAATAGGAAGAACTCTTGAACACATTGGTGTAGGCAAGAACTTTATGAACAAAACTCAGACTGTACAGGAAGTAATAATGCAAAGAATCAGCAATTGGGATCACATCCTACTAAAAAGTTTTCACACTAAAAGAAATCAACAGAGTGGGGCGAAAATCCACAGAGTGGGAAAAAATTTTTGCCAGCTGTTCCTCAGACAAAAGTCTAACATCAAGAATATATAAAGAACTCAAAAAAATCAGACCTCCCAAATTTGAAGGCCCAATCAAAAAATGGGCATCTGAAATGAATAGACACCTCTTATACGAAGAAATACAAATGGCAAATAAATGTATGAAAAAGTGTTCAACATCACTGGTCATTCAAGAGATGCAAATTAAAACAATGCTAAGATTCCATCTCACTCCAGAAAGAAAGGCTATTATCAAGAAATCAACCAATAATAAATGCTGGGAGGCGGGTGCTGTGGGGGAAAAAGGAACCCTCCTGCACTGTTGGTGGGAATGTAGGCTGGTCCAGCCATTGTGGAAATCAGTGTGAAGATTTCTCAAAAAACTCAAAGTAGAGATTCCACTTGACCCAGCTATACCTCTTCTTGGTATCTTCCCAGGAGAATTAAAAACACTGTACCACAACGATACATGCACAACCATGTGTACAGCAACACAATTTGTAATAGCTAAGTCTTGGTAACAAACCAAAGGCCCAACAACTGATGAATGGATAAAGAAGATGTGGTTTTTTTATACAATGGAGTACTACTGTGCCATAAAAAAGGATAAACTCGAAAAATTTACAGGTAAGTGGATGCACCTTGAGAGCATACTCTTAAGTGAAATAAATCAGGTACAGATGAGTACATATCGAATTGTTTCTCTGATATAAGAAACCATAAATGTAAATAAGGACAAAAAGGTATAATAGATATTATGAAAAAGAAAGATAATACTCACATGGGAAGAGAACTAGAGAGGGAGGAGGGGGAAAGGAAGGAAGGGAACGAGAAAGGAAAAGAAAAAGAGTAAAAAATGGAAAAAATGGAAATAAAGTAATTGTAAATAAGGAAGGGAGGGGGAATGGAAGCAAGGGGTGGGGAAGGGGGGACAAACCAAGACATATCATGCACAGGCAGAAATTAACTATGATGAACGTGATCATTATGTATATCTACAATGTATCAATACATGTTCTTGGTAAATAAAAAAAAAGAAAAACAATCTGATAGCATACCTACTGTATGTTAGGATCTAGATGCTAGTGGAATAGTAATTAGCAAGGTTGATACAGTCTCTGTCTACATGGAATGCACATTCTGGAGAAGAGGGTTATGGAGACAACAAATAAAGAGTAAAGAAGAAAACATCAAGAATTATAGGGTTATCATGTTAATAAAACCATAATGAGATTAACAAGTACTTGGCTATATGTAGAGCTGGGAGGAAAATTTCTGTAAATAAGGCAGTCAGAGTAGGGTTTTTGAGGAGGAGTTTCTTGTGCTGAGGCTTACATGATGAGAAGGATCTGGTCACATAACAATCTCTGAGACAGAAGTTCACTGGAGCTAGGATCAGACTGAAGGGAGCCAACAAGCCATGACAAGGCCTATAGGCAGTGGATTTGGGACAGAAAAAATAAAAGGAAGAACCACTACAAAGACACTGAGCTAGGACTGAGCTTGGTGTGATTGAGACTCAAAAAGAATACCAGCAGGCCCACAGCTTAGTGAACAGAGAGAAAATAGGACAAGATAGGGATGCAGAGCACACGGGGCCCTAGCGGCCACAGTAAATAATTTATATTTGAGGATACAACTTCATGAAGTAATTATATTAAGTGAATAGCATGTGAACACACACACAACAGCAAGAAAATTTACAGCAGAGGACAATAGTACTTTTTGAGTAGAGGAATAACATAATTACTTTATGTCCTAGAAGAATGATATCAGCAGCTGTGTGTAAAAGAGACTACACAGTGTGAAGTGTAGAAACAGGAATGCCAGTCAGGAAATTATTGCAGAAATTCAGGAGAGATGATGGTGGCTTGGACCAGGATAGCAGTGTAGAGGTGGTAAGAATTTGTCAGAGTCAGACTCTGGATGTATTTTGAAGGTAGAGCCAAAAGGAATTGTTGAGATATTAGATGTAGGATGTGAGAAAAAGCTAGGACGTAGATTAAAAACAGTATAACTAGCCGGGCATGGTGGCACATGCCTGTAATCCCGGCACTCGGGAAGCTGAGGCAGGAGGATTGCCAAGAGTTCAAGACCAGCTTGGGCTACACAGTGAGTTCAAGGTCAGCCTGAACTACATAGCAAGATCCTCTGTCAAAAAATTAAAAACAAACAAACAAACGGTATAACTGGGGTCGAAATGTCGAGTAGTGATTTGGACAATAAGTGGTTTGGATGAAGAGATTACTGAGGTCCAAATCAACAAGGTTTCATAGGCCCGAAAGAGCTCTGTGCATATGCGTGTGTGTGTGTGTGTGTGTGTGTGTGTGTGTGTGTGTGTGTAAGTGGGAAAGTACAGAAACAGAAACACAGGGAGCAATTTCTCTTACTGAACCTGACGTCACTGGCAATTTACTTCTGCGATTGGCCAGAGCCAGTGTGTTCTGCTTTGGCTGACTGAATCCAGGAGGTCTGCACTTTGTCAAACTGCTCCTGGAGCTTATACTCCAACACAAACTAAGATACTTCCTCTTTGTCACACCCACTTGGTGGCTCCGAAGTAGCAATGATTTTATAATGCCTCAGTATCAGCTGTGCTTAAGGAGGCTGAAGGCTGGCTAGGGTACGTACAAGCACTGTGCAGGTGTAGAAGAGCAAGAGCAAAGCCACGCGCAACTGTGGCTAGGAAGCCTGCCCATTGGAGGTGCTTTTGCACTTCACAGGCAGGAGTGTATTCTGCAAGCAAAGCCATCCCACAGGTGCTGGGCTGGAGCACAGTTGACTTCCTTTGTGGAACTAGCCACAGAGAAATCCTTCATGTGCACTCAGACTCAGTGGCAGTTTCAAGTTGATGTGAAGTGCTGACACACAGCACAGAAGTGTTACTGCTGGAACATTTTGGAATTTCAAAGCATCACCCGATGGGAGAGGACGTAGAGAAAACAGAGGTTAAAGAAAGAAAATGGCTTTTCACAAAGTGGAAAAGAGAGTGGCACATTTTTATCACCCTGTATTGAAATTTTCCTCTTTAATGTCTGTATCCTAGGAACTGCTCCATATTGTTCATTATGAGGAGATGGACTGCCACGTAGTAGATGTTCACAAAATATTGTGAATGAATGAATGAACAAATGAACCTAAACCAACCTCCGAGTCCTTGACAACTCAGTCATGTCGATACTAGTGTCAACAAGTATGAAAGTCTGGGTCTGGTCCCTGTTCCGGTGGTTTGTTACCTGGGACACAATCAGGCAGCATCCGTACAGTGCAACTGGAGCGGCTGGTTTCATGGAACTGGTCAGTAAATGGATGGAACTGACAGGTTGTCGCAAATGAATGGTTTGACTCATATATTTTGGGCCCTGATTGCCTAGTCTTTTGTCTGAATTACAAATAAAAACAACGAAATTAAAAAAGCACACAACAGACTTTTTCTGAACTGTGACCATCAGCATGAAAGCCGAGAGACTGAACAGTGAACACTCCGTTTAGTCACCTCTGGAGTGGGGGTGGACAACAGCCAGATCAGTTGTTTGATATCACAAACTCGGAATGCCCATCTGATTGACTCTATTTTTCGCTACTTAAATAATCAGGCCTCTTGTATAATCAGCATTCGCTCTTTCTATAAGGTATCAGGCTCTTTACCACTTCTCAAATGCTCCCTTTTAAAGATGACAAATATTAGACACCTTAAGTCATCCTTATTTGGAGATTTTCTCATGTAAACCTCTCTAACTATTGTACGCACCTCCCCCTACCTCGGCACCTGTGGGGCCCTAAAGATTTTCTTTATAATCAAGGCTGAAATCCATGCTCAATTGTTGAGTAAGCAAACATAGGGCTGTCTGTATCAGCAAGCAGTATTTTTGCCAGTCAGTTCTGATTCGATGTATCAAAGATTTCCATAGACTTTCCCAAGTGCCAACTGCTTAAACCAAACAATGACACCAAATGGAACCATACACCAAACAAAGGCACATCAGGAGAAGGAACAAGATGACACGATGTCATGAAGGCTGCCTCAACTCGGGGGCCACAGGCAAGGCCGACTCTTCATGTTGTACAAGCTAGAGCTAACACAAAGAAAAACAAGATGAAAACACACAAAGAGGGCCTGAAATAATACTTATAGAAAAGGAAATTTAAACTGCAGAAGGATTCATTCTCATTTTTAATTCTTCACATATAGAAGGAGGCCATTTGTGTTGCTCTCCTGTTTGGTGTGTAAATCTTCAGTAACAAACATGTAGTTTTAAATTTTATTATAAACAACAAATAAAATACATAATAGTTTCAAGTCTAATAGATTATTTCCATGAACTAAAAGTATAATAGATGAGCCCTGGGTTGCATAACCATAAGTGAGCTACTCAGTCTTTCCTTATGAGTGTGTGTGGGGGGTGGTTTTATACCAACAACTTCCACTTCCTATTATAATACCATTTTGTCCATCACCAGCAGCCTGAAATTATAAAGAGCAAAACATTTAATGAACTTGCCCTCATTAAACGATGCATATCATCTAATGCTGGGGGAGAGAAAGCTAAGACTCACAGTTTGAATGATTCTAGAACAACCTTAACAGCAGCTTGTTAACAATCAAACTGAGGAGTATTACACTATGGCAGCAGTTGGGAAGCAATTTATTTTATTTATTCTCACCACTGTACTTTTTGGACCTATAATATATTCCACCCATCAGAAAGCTTTATCTCAGCTGGAAAACATGAATTCTTATTTGAGTTTCAAAAACTCCAATTCTTTACTAAATTCTAAGTGCTTTTAAAAAATCAAAATGCTCTTGGTTGACATTTATTCTTATAGGCAAAATACATAATTATATTCATATATTAAAGGAGCATACAGTACATTTAAACTCACACCCTTAAAGTAAGTGAAGGAAAAACATAAAATGTAACTCACACTTTATAAAGAGCATAATTGACTTGCATATTAGGTTTCATACTTACTGCCTATCAAAAAAAAGTGTATTCTGGTGGTACATATCCCGGGACAGAATGACACCACACAAAATACTTGAACTATTTTCTTTTCCATTGGTCATTATTGTATCAGAATGCAGCTTGGTTCCTGGAAGTTGGAGTTTTCATTTCTGGTTAACTAATAGGTATAAAAATACTTGAAGCGGAATTTCAAGAAGGGACACATTTTAAATTCTCCTGAGGAAAGAAATTGAATAAAGCATAGAGGAAAGGTCACCAAATGATCTATTTTCTACTGATTGAATGTAGTATTTTTGATCCCTTTCATTTTTGATGTTATAACTGTGACAATACGCGGCAATTCAAAAATAATTGAACACTTTCACAAGCTCTTACTTAGTAACATGGCACAATGTGACATTGTAGAATGTACCAAATTGCAGTTGTCCTTATAAGCGTCTAAACGTTGGAGAAATACAAACTTTGGCTACCTGTTCATATATAACCTGGTTACCAAGTAATAAATGTTTGAGGCTATTCAAAATTGTATTTGACTATACTTATTTGTTGTGGAAAATTTGCATTGATGCCTTTCAACTAAAATATAGCTGAAAAACAGAAAAAAAAATCATGTTAAGTTCTGATGAAAACTGTCCCAGTCACCCATCAATGGACATGTTATTATTTTTATTTCATACATACAACCTCCCTCTGTATTTTGATATAAATTTTGACATCACCAAGATAAGCTCCTGTACTATCACAAGAAAGTCAGCAACACATATACACTCAGAAGCCAAATTTGGTATTTATGGTCAATAGAGAAAATTTTCAGCATGATAAGCCACCATCCTTTGGGAATTTGATTTCTGAGCCCCAACAATAGGTAGACAGGTAGATGATAGATAGATAGATAGATAGATAGATAGATAGATAGATAGATAGATAGATAGATAGATGGAATATAGTACCAGGTGCTGGACACATAGACTAGATTGGATTCAGGTTATCAACGAGCCTCTGAAAAAGACTCAGACTGGGTCTGTCTGCCCAAGCTTATCCAAATTGACCATTTTGACTAAATTGACCAGTCAATTTCGTGAAACAGCCACTTAACTCCTTTCCACCTCCATTTGCCCAAAACCACCTGTTAAGGATCTTGTGGACAGTCTTATTTTCTTGCTCTTTCCAAACACCAATTCCTTCCACTGTTCTACTCACCTACCTTTTCCAAGTGGCCCTTTACTGGTTCAATTGTTTTCTCAATTGTGATTGGAGTTAGGGAATAACTATTTGTTCCCCAGGGCACACATTTTCCTGGGATTGAGTGAGTTACAGTAATCAACTGAGCTGATGGCCGCCCTGGGCAGAACCATTTGAAGGTCCCTGAGGAGCAGGTTAAACTCCTGAGTGCTCCAAGAATTCTGTCTCAATAGAAAAATCTGTGAAGCGCTGGTTTGGCATTCAGTCCACCATTTCATAGCCTGCACACTGCTTCTGAGCTAGCGATCTGAACTACTCATTCAGCTACAATTTCTCTTGGGGCTAGTTAATGAACTGAGTGGGTCAGGCCAACTCACAATTTCCACCCAGTAGAAAGACACTGTCCATTTATTGTTTAAGATAGATGCCTCGATTTCAAAAGGTGTGATGAGAAAAGCAATGCAATTGTGTGATTTTTAATTGAGATGTGCTCATTTCCATTTTAATCCTTATACAATTCTCTACAGGAAACAACGCATCCGTGAAAAACAAAACAAAACAAAACAAACAAACAAACAAACAAACAAAACCCAAGAGACTATGCAAGCATCTAGAAGATTCACTTGCTTTTTTTCCCTGGGCGTGAGATACCCACCACCTTCCACAAGATGGCAGACAGTTTTCATTTTACTATTGGTGATCAACAGGAAATTGCTCCACTCTCAAATGACAGGAACCCCAGGTAGCTAGAGTGACATTTGCTTTACATTATGATACACACTAATTAATCATTAGTGATCCCAGAAGTAAGTCTGCTACCAATTCTTTGCTATGGCTTTTCACAGCAGGGGCTTTCAATATTGATACTATTACCTGCAACATATGTTCAACCAGTATATGTTATAGCCATGGCTTCAAGCTTTTAGAGTATTTTAATTAATATTGCCTAGATTAATATTTACCTCTTATTCAGAAGGGGAAGTGGTAAGGCTAGTAAAATAAAAGCAGAAAGAAAAAGCAATAAACAAGGCTTTGCAAAGCTCAAGGCAACTGCCAAGTTTTCAGCATGAGGTACCTTTGTCGTTTGGCATTTGTTGACGTCCTCAACTTAGACTCACCTGAAAACTTGTGGAACAAAAATTCTGTTTGGAATTCGGCTGGCGCCATGTAATTTGTATCCTATGTTCTCAGAACAGATCACCTCATGAAGGATTCACTCTGTACCCTCAACTAGCAGGAAATATTCACACTGCCTTGCAACATGGATTCCATTCCATTGCAAGGAGCTTCGTCATTCTAAGTAACTCCACCAGGGCTCAGCTACAATCCAAGCTCCAGATATTAAGCATGGAATGTTCTCCTCACCTAGGAAGAACCTTCCAGGAGATTCACCTGCCATCTGAGCAGCCACAGCCTGCACAATTCCTTCCACTCCCTGAAGCCAGACCAGGCCAAAGAATCTGCTGAGTGCATCCCACCAGTAGTGGGAACTGTTAATCAGTTTATATTCATACCTTAGTTCCATTTACAACTGGTTAGTTTTCCACTCAGTTCAGCTATACCCACGCCTAGGCCTCGGTAGTACATCTCTTGAAAACTTTATTTTGCTTATTTTTCTAAAATTTAGCTTTCCTTCAACAAGGACACTTCCTTCAGAATTCTTAGCCTTTAATGTTTATGAGTCACCTGGAGATCTTGGTACAATTTAGATTCAGATTCAGTAGATCAGAAGTAGGACCTGAGATTCTGTATTTCTAACAGGCTCAGAAGTGATCTTGGATGCTGCTGGTGTCCACAGACCACACGTTGAGTTAACAAATCTCTACGGTTCTTTTGCTCATCTACACTCCACATTCTATATATCCTATGATAAAGAAGACTGGTAGGAGTTTCCACATCCCTGTTGTACCTTCAGGACCTCTGGCCACTCTTCCTCCTTGAAGTCATCATCGCCTCATTCATAAATGTCTTCACAGTTATCTCTAGATTTCCCTCTTGGGCATACTACAGCATTCACCGATGGCTCTGGAACCCAGTTACCATCTTCTTTCTGCCATATCCCCTCTTATCTTGCGAAACAACTTCAATTATTATGTGGATAACTCATTCATGACACTGATCCTGATCCTTTCTTCCAATAATCCTCACCTTTATTCAGTCATCTTTGGCAGTCAGCTCAGTGACCACAACATGATCTTTTTATCACACCTAATACTGTTTTTACCCTAAAATCTTCAGCCTTAACAATTCCCTATCTGACCTCAGACTCTGACTGGAGACTTCCAGCTCTGCTCTCCCTCACTCCCACTAAACCTACTCATCTAATCCAAGGGCTTTCCATTCCTTTGATACCTCCATATTCTTATATCCTATTAACACTTCCTTTCACCTCCATTTCAACCCAGCCAGGGGATCACAGTCAATCACTTCTACTCTGAACTCAATAATAATCAATTTTCCCTCATTCAGTTTCTTCTGAGGCTACTGTGGTAAACTCAATCCTGAGTTTCCCCATCCTTATTTTCTTACTCCTCCCTGTCTAAAAAGATCCTAGTAAATACATACACAAGCACACACACCCCACATCATGCTTAGTGACCCCATTACCTACTTGTATACCCCACCTCAGTAGAGCCTGCTATACTGCCTCCTAATCCTCTTATTCCCTCACAAGTGCTTTTCAAACTATTAAGTTATGCAACATATACATCTTCAGTTCCCATTCCCTTCCACCAGGAAGTCTTTCCATTATCTTCACTCAATTCCTTTGACTTGTCTCCTGTTAGGTTTTGATTTTTCCTTCAAAAGTTAATCTCAATTGTTTTATCATAAATATCATAATGGTTTTATGCAAATCCCTTTAATGTTATTGACTCTACCTTGATGTAATAATGTTCCATTTATTTAAATTATCACACTTTATTTTCTGTTGGGTCCTTCCTTTCAGCTAGCACAAATGCCCGTGTTTTTTTGCTCATTAACCACTGTCCATCCAACCAAAACTGTCCTCCACAATTTTACTTCTTGCTCACACAAGGTATTATCCCACACTTCCTTTTATTGAGAAAGTATTTTTGCAGTGCTAGGTGTCAAACCCAGGGCCTCATGTATTCTAAGCAATCTCTAACACTGAGCTAAACCCTAGCCCGAGAAACTCTAAAAGAGTTGCCTTCATTCATTGTCTCTAATTTTTGATCACCCATTCTCTCTTTAATCTCCTATGAATATTTACTGTAACATAAAGTAATTGGCAAACATATGAGCTGGCTTCTGTCTCCACCGCTCCACTGATGGCCTCTTAATTCCCAATCTCAGTGGCCTCATCTTTGCCCTCATTGCTTTTGATGTCTTGGCAACATTTAACACTGATGCTCACTCTCTGATATTGTCGTTTTCCTCTCATTATCCTAGCGCTCTCAGTCATCTTATAGCATCTTATCTCCTCTGCTAATTACTCACTGTTCTTACCCATCACACTCTCAATGTCAATGTCCAAAGGGTCCTCCCACAGCCCTGCTTCCCACTCTTCACTTTACACTTGGATCCCTCTTTTCCTGGCTGTCACAGATATTCCCTTGATCTCAATTATTTTTTCATAGCACTTATCATGTTCTAATTTTTGATATAACCTACTTCCTTATTGTGTTTATTGGTATCTATCCCTGACCACCTCAACCCTGCTAGAAAGTCAGCTCCACAAAATCATGAAATTAGTCTGTTCAGTGATGTACCACAAGCACCCAGAATAGTGCCTGAAATATAGTAAGTGCTTAATATGTTTTATTGAATATATAAACCATTGCCTAGGAAATAATCACTGCCACGTGTGGATTTCTAAGCTTAATCCTTCTCTTTAACACATACTTACTTATCTTTGCAACCTTTTAACATGGCTCAAACCAAAGTCATCATACCCTTCTGCATCAAACTCCCTCTTGTTGTAGTGCCTCCTATCGCAGATCATTTCACTGTAAGCCTACAGAGTTGAAGACATTTAGGCTCCCTTATCTTTTCTCACCATGAAGAACCATCAAGTCATTCAGCCTGTGGATTCTAACCTCTCCGAAGCTTGCATGCCCACAATCTCTGTTTTTGTCTTCCCAGTCACATCCACTGGGTCGTTTCTGCTCTTGCCTATAATCTTAAAACTACCTTCTAAAACTTTATCCTATTGCCACTAGTTGCTCACCACCATGTAGCCTACACTTCTATCCTTGTTTGACTTATCTTTCCAAAGAGAACAAATCCGATAATATTACCTCTCTCAAGTCCACAAAGGCTGCCCATTCTCTACAGGTTTATGTCTGTATTCCTCAGCCTGATTCTAAAGCTCCTCTATCATCTGCCTTCAAAACTGCTTTTCAGCTTCATCTCCCTCTATTTTGCTGTCTCTAGGCTCCAGATATTTCTAACCTGAATGCTAACATGCCCAGTGAACATAACCGAAGATTCTAAAAGAATACAGAAGAGAAGAATAGTGAATTATTTAAGGAAAATATGACAAAACTCACTGGACAAAGGGGGTGATTTAAAACTAAGCTTTGGTGAGGAATTGAGATCTGAAAAGGACTCAGGACAAAATGCCAAAACAGTGTCTGCTTCTCTGCTAGGCAGGGTTTACAAAGTGAGACCCCGTGGCCACCTACATCAGAATCTTCTGGGGGTGGACTGTGACATCTTCTTTTCTAACAAGCACCCCCAGAGATTTACATTTATTCAAGGTTGAAAATAACTGACCTTCAAAATAATACCCACATTTTCTCTTTTTGAAGGGGGCGAGAAGAAATCTCTGTGCCCTAGTTCCCCTAGGTGGATAGAAAGCACACTGGATTAAGAGTCAGAGAAGCAGGTTTCTTTTCTTAGCTTTGCTCTTCACTTGCCTGTATGCTTGGGCAGGTCACCTACCATCATTTGCAAGAGGCTGATGGCACTAGCCTGTCAGGACATTTGCTACTGTAGGAGTCACTGAAACCAAGGAGCCAGGCCTTGTCACCGCACAAACTGGGAGCTCGTGCTACCACATTGAAATTCATGCCCCGACCGAGCACTATGAGTCAGAAGAAAGTGACTCACCTGTGATCTCAGTGAGTCTTTCCTCCTCAACTTTATTGAAAACCTCACTGTTACTCCACTCACCTAACTTGGTTTTCATTACACTGAACACTGACTTACCAGGAAATTGACTCAGTTATCTTGCTCCTTGTCTGTCTTCTTCCACTAGACTGCAAGTTCCATGATAGTCTGTTCAGTCTGTTCTGTCTTCAATGGTATATCATCTGGATTTCTAACAATACCTGGCACATATCCAAGTATTGCTACATATCTCTCTCCTTATTCCCTTTGATCAATCTCTGTCTCTCTCTCTCCCCCCTCCCTACACCCCTTTCTCTCTAGTTCTCTTTCCTTCCCATTGCTCTATACCCTGATCTCACCTCTTTGCTCCTTTTGGAGCTGGGGCTATAAGATAGGATAAGGTAGGCAGGCTGATAACAGAACATAACTCATGGCCACTTTCAGCTTCTCAGTTTGTCTAAAAGCATTTTTGAATAAGGAAAATTCTCCCCCTAGAGCTTTAGGAGAGAAGTTATTCCTGACCTCATAAGACCTTTGATGGAATTTTTCTTGCATAATAAGGAAACCCTAACCTCTGAAATTAAGTTTAGGAGATAATGTTGATTAGTTCTGCAAAGAGAGTACCGGTTACATAATAAAGAAACAAAAAAACACATAATTCTAACAAAATAGCAGGCAACGATTTCAAGACACGGATGTAACTACATTGAGGACTGAAGTCACTCAGACTACATTTCTGCCTTCCAGTAAGAAAGGCTCATCCAGGATCATCTGGAAGCAAGATTATAGGCAAGGTTGGCAATTTAGCAAGACAGTATCTCAAAATAAAGAAGGGGGGCTGGAGATGTAGTTCAGTATGAATGCCCTATGATGTTCAGTCCCCACCACAACACACAAAAAAGACTATGAAGTCGACCATGACCATATGTGTCTAAGGCCTCACCCTGACAAGCATTTTTTCCATTTCCTCTTATTCCAGTTGCACACTCAAGTGTTCTGTCCCCTCCTCTGCTTCTCCCCTCAGGAGGGTTTAACCAACCTGCCCTCACAGAAACTCTTGGGACGCCAAGCTTCCACGCAGCGCAGTAGACCAAGGAACCTGGGCCACCCTGCTAAGAGGAAAGCTAGAGCGTGTTTTCACCAACTGGGGCCTTCTACAAAGAAAATAATGTTCCCTCTTTGTTGGTGGCATAGTTTGTGATGCTAAGGATGGAGCTCTGGAGCCTGGAAACAGGAACAAATATTTAAAGTAGATCTATTCTCCATATCCCTCCAGTGAAGCCTCTCTGATATGAATGAGATGAAAGCATCTCCAAAAGTCTGGGAAACAAATTTAGTGCACAAAGAATATGAGGCCATTTAGCCAGAAAGAAACTTTTGTAGCATTCAGGAAATTTGTGTGAGCCAGGAGAAGAGTCCCAGGGCCTAGCAGGATACTTAGTAAATATGTGCTAAATGAAGACACAAACCTAGTTTTTATGCAAGTTTGAAACTGTTACCCAAACATTAGCTGGTACATGTAGTGAGCATAAAGTAACTCTTCAGGATCTGCTTTTGAAGTGTAGAAGGGCCAAAGGGAAAGAAACAGCCTTAAAGTAGAGATTTATATTTTCTTTTCAAACAAACCAAACAACTGCCCTTCTCTTCTGTTGGACTCCAAACAAATTTCAGATCTTTCGGAGTCTGACCAAGGCCCTATTTCCAGGCTTAGTATAACCAGTGATCATCTTGTCCTCACTGCCTCCCAAGAGATGCTTCTTTTAAAAACTTAGCAGCCAACAACGGCCTTTAAAAGGGAAAGCCTTGTGGCCCATCAGTTCTTGCTCTGTCAGTGGAGGAGTTAGCTTTTGATCCTTTGTTTAACCTCTATTTTCGAGACAGTGATAGCCCAGGACACTGTTAAATGGTGATGAGGAAACTCATGATTCTCTATTCACAAAACCCGATGAGGAAAAGTTGGCTGATGTGGCCCTTCTGTTTCCCAATCGAGCTGGTATGCAAGTCAGTTTAAGAAATTATTATAAAGTGCCAACCAGGTGTCAAGCACTTGGATTATGTTCTTTCCATCAATCCTTTCATCCATTCAGCCAACAAATATTTATTTAGTGTGTACAATAACAATGCAATGTATTATGTACTAGACAAAGCAAGCATGGTCTCTGTTCTTCATGTGGATAACAATCCAATGGGAGACGATTCTTCCACTAGAAGCAGACAACTTTGACTAAATATAATCAAAATAGCAATAATATATGTTGAGAGCTTACTGTATCCTTTACACTGAATCAGATCCAATATATATATCATCTGCTTCGATCCTCACAATAACCTCACAAAGTGGTTCTTACTGTCTTCATTCTACAGAGGAAGAAATGTTTTCATAAACATTCTAGATGACAATCAAGAAGGCACAAAAATGGATACACGGTGTCTGGGTGGAATCATGAGCCTGCAACAGTACGCTGAGTCCAAAAGTGAGAGGTCTGTGGGCTACTGCAATGACCTCTCATCACATGAGCTGAGGACTTCAGGTATTGTCATCACTGGGGCCAAGAGTCTTACCGACTTTTTGCTGAACTGCACTCTAGCACAGTACAAGAGATCAGGATAGCACCTCTCCAGTCGGCACTTTGTGAGGACAACACTACTCCACTAATGGTGCTGGGCTCCAGAACAAATCCCTTCACACATCTGTGTCCGGGACCCTCCACCTTGACCTCTCTGCTCCAAGTCTCCCCTTGCCCAGAAGGTTCTGTTCTGTCTGTTTATGTATAAAAACCTGACCCTTCCACTGAAACTCAACCTTCTCCAAGGTTACTTCCCCACCAGTTTTGGTCAGAATCAGTTCTGCTCTCCTGTCCTCACAAACCTGTTGCTCTTCATCAGAACCTGCTGTTATCACTATTTGGTTCAAAAGAAAGTTTTTTTCCTCTTTGTGGTTGTGAATTCCTAAAAGTCAGGAATTTTATGATGCTTTCTCTGTATCCCCTCAAGTATCCAGTACAGTACATATAAGGCATTTTACTACAGTATCAAGTGCTTACTGAATCACATTTAGCTAATGAACCTAAAATTAATGTTTATTCTTTTTAGACCATGATTCCTGCCCTCGAGTCCCTACCTAGGCCCTGGCATTCTAGATTTTGGGAGGCAGAATAATAGTGGAAAAATTGTGGCTTTTGTGCCAGATCAATCTGAGCTCAAATCCAGCCCCATAACTTCCTGGCTGCATAAACCTAGGCCAGTGATGGCGAACCTTTTAGAGACAAGCGCCCAAACCACGAACCAAAACCCACTTATTTATTACAATGTGCCAACACTGTAATTGAACCTGCACACTGTGGTTTTAGTTTAGAAAGAACAACTTGTACATTAATACTTTTTGTCTTAAAAGGAAAATAAATAACAAGCATGCCATAGGTTTGCCACCACTGACTTAGGCAAATCATTTCCCTGGGGTTCTCTGAACCCCAGTTTTCCTTCTTTATACAATGATGACAACAATCTTCATGAAGTTATTCCGAGGAATAAATGAGGGAAGTGTGTGTGTGGTACAGTGGGAACACACAAACCTTAGTTTCTCTTTCCCTTTCGGGGTGAATAGAGGTCCAATGTACAGCAAATAGGCATTAACCCATGTTCTCCAGAGTTGTAAGTCTAAAAGCGATCAAACAGATGGGCATTTATGGAGCCTGTACTATTTCTCAAGGTCTGTGCTAAAGTGTGTATGGGAGATGAAGGAATAGAAACAACAGCCTCTGCCTTCAGAGATCTTACAATCTATTGGTAGAGGCAAGAAAATGATGAAGGACACACATTGTGAGTCCTAGGGGGTGTATACTTGTCGGAGGTGTTACGAACAAGTCGAAATGGGCTGATGGACTTAGGGACAGCTTAAAAGCCCTCCGAAGAATAGGTTGGGGTGTAATGGCAGGTACAAGAGAAAGCGGTCATTCCAGTCAGAAGAAAGAGTGCAAATGTGGGGCCAGAGGCATGCACAGTGGGGTTGGGGGACAGCCAGATATTGAATGTGGATCCCTCTGAGATCGGGCACAAGGAAGAGGGGAGTAAGTGCTGGATCATCAAGGGCCTTGAGTGCCAGATTCAAAGCAATATCACTAGTCATTTATCGGCAAAAAGCAGCATGTGGGGGCCTCGTACTGGAAAACCAATTTCCAATTTAGGAAACATTTCTTCCGAGGCCATGCTTAGAAAAAATATCTATAGCTGTATCTTCCACAGTCAAGCAACAGCCAGGACCCCTGGGTTGCAGGGGAGAAGCTCCCAAGTTTGAGTTTCTGGGTCCTTTGTGTCTGGCAGGCATGATGGCGGCCCTTCCCCCGTGACAGCTGCCCTCCCCACATGCTGGCCACCGACTCCCCTATGAGTGTGACACAGCGGCCAGGGAATCCAGTGGAGGCAGGCACCTCTGAAGCTCCTTCCTCTCCTCCTGCACCCAAACTCAGGCTGCACATCCCACCCTGCACCCACAGAACTGAAGCCGCCCACAAGCACCACACAGTGGCTGCTGGCCACAGCTTAACGCAGAGTCTCCTGCTCCTTCGTTTGCCTGGCGTGGGGGTGGGAGCCATGCTGACCGGCTTCCAGCTGGCTCTGTGGAGCTCTAACAATAATAAAAATGGGGCACTTTACCAGTGAAGTCATGAAGAGTCAGCGTTGTACAATCCCTGCACCAAGCTCTGGATCCCCCTACACACACCCACCCACACACACACACATGCACGCACGCACGCACGTGTGCGCACACACATACCAGCCGCTGGGCAGAAAAGTTTTCAGCAAGAAAGAGGGAAGGAGGAGTAGTGACTAAAGACAAGTCGGGTGGTGGGGTGCTTTGCCCTGGGAGGCTGGCTGGAATGAGGGCGGCATTTTGAGCGTTGGCCTCTGTGAGGGCAAGCGACAAGGTAGGAGGAACCCTTATCAGGTAAGCTCAAGTGCCATCAGCTCACTCTGTCAACTGCTGCCCCTCATCCCCCACCAACGCACGAGCCTCTAGGCTGTTTATTTTCTGTTAGAAAAGGGGTGCTCTGTGTCAGCTCATTTGCATTCTTTGGTCCCAAACAAAAACCATATTAAAGTGCCTTGAAGAGCCCAGCTATCTGGAAAGGCTGCTTGCCTTGGGGAAAAAGAACGTCCTTACATTGAAAAGGAATCAATGTAGTATTCTATTTTCACGCCAAGTACAATACTTGCATTAGGAAAAAGACCTCTCCCATTCATTCTGATCCGCGAGCCTGAATGAGATGCTTAAGAACTCAGCATCTTTTCCAGCAGCCTTCAGACATATTATGTTATGTTTGTCTTCACTTCGCCAACTTGTTTTGAGGTCTGTGAAAGCAGCGGGAGAATGAAAGAAAGGGAAGGAGGGAGCAGCAGCTTCAGCAGCAGGCTGGTATCTATCCCTCTAGAAGTGGGGATGCTGTTCCTTTTCTTACTTGGGAAACAGATGGTGTTTTATGCCTAACACAATCAGCGCCGCCTCTCTATCTGTGCCCCTAACCTTCCCCACCTGTGTGAAACCTAATCAGCGCCTAATGAACATGCTTGGAGCTGTCTGGACGGAATTAGTCCCAGTAGGAGCCGGCCTTCAGGTACCCGGCACTCTCTTAAAGCCATGTCGCTGCAAAAGAAAAAAAAAAATCTTTACATGGGGGCCAATTAAATAAAGGTCTGCCTCTGCTAAATACATGCTTTTTCCCCAGTAGACAGTAGGCGATATTCGGGGTACTACATTGTTTTGCTAATGCTAACTCCTCTCCTCACAGCAACTATGGGCAAAGGTCTGTGTTCTGAATTTCATCTGAAGACATGAGACATCACATGCCATTTGGGTCATTCCCACTTTGGGTGTGGGCCACTCTTCTTGGATCCCACTCGCTTCTGTGCAAATGTATGCACACTGATGCTGACTAGATGGCTGCTCACCACCCCTGCCCTTTGACAAATCTACGATTTGGTCCCAAGGGAAAGAAGAGAGAATCAGTTAAAATGCTGTTTTAAACACCCATGTGCGGGAATGCATGCATGCACGGGCACACATGCATGCACACACACACACACAAAACTGTGCATTAGCAAATTGTTATTGACACATTTAGAACTTTATGAAGAATTGCAACAAGCTAAAGGCTTCTGAGCAATATGTGAATCAACAGGAAGAAACCCACCATTTTCTGGTCAAAAGCTGTTCCTTTTGATGACATAACAAGGTCAATAGGTCATGGTAGCTCCATTACCTCACCTTGAGTTGAACCCTTCTGATGACATACCAAAGTATAAATCATCATGGATTAGCCAGGATGTCCCTCTCTCACTCTCCCCCATCTCTTTATAGTCTGTAAGGAATGGGAACCCAAGGACTCTGTTCTTACTCTTTGCATCTCCCTGTGAATTTCACTGCTGGGTCATGCTAGTGCCCTTCACCTCTTCCTCTTGGGATCAGTAGGAGGCTATGTCTTGCCAGTTTCATGGAGCTAGAAGCAAAATGAAGCCTACATTCACTTAGCTCAGCAAGGTCCAAGCAAGAGCTCCAGCTCATTTCCTTGTCATAGCCTGGACTTCTATCCATCTTGAAACCAGAGGTCAGAAAACCATAGCTCTGGGACCAAATCCTGTCTGCCACCTGCTTTTGTGAATAAAGTTTTATTAGAATGCAGTGATGCCTATCCACAGCCTCAGGTGACATGACTTTAAAGAGAATTCCCTGAAAATTGTCTCCAGTTTCTCTTTGTGTCTATCCCTCCACTGTGGAAAGATCTGGATCCCTAAGATACAGAAAGCTAATGAACTGTTTTTGGGCTCCAGCTGCTGGGCTTTTTTAAAAAAACCACCCTGAGCAGAGACAGAGTAGGGGACTGCTTTTACAGGACGGGCATCTGAGGGGTGCCTGCCGCTGGAAGAGTACTCATCCTTGCTGCTGCAGGCTTTTTCTTCATATGATTCCTTGGTCTGAAGTGTTGCTTCTCCAAAACATGGTATGTAAAATGCATTCCACTTAGTCAGCAAAGAGAGCTGAAGGCAGGGAGAGGGAAAGCAGTTAGAAGGCCACTGTGGTAGTCCAGGGAGGATTCAATGAAGAACCTTAATACTGGCTGAGGTGATGGTGAGGAAGGGCCAGAATCAAGATATTATGAAAACCAACAGGACATCCTGACAGGATACAGTGGAGATGGTCTAATTGCTGTAATGTAACAAGCCAACTCTGCAGTATATCATGGTTCAAATTCCACAGTTTATTTCTTATTCACACAGTGATGCCAAACACCTAAAGATATAGGCAGAGAAGCCATCCTTAATGCAGGGGACTAGGCTAAAATTGGCTCTGCCATCTTTAACACATGAGTTCCCAAACTGCCTTGGAGGCCATTTCCATTCAGCCAGCCCCACACCCTCTCCTCTCAAGCCAAATACCTTTCTGCAAAGAACTCTGTTCATCAGCCATTTTCTCTCCATACACCATTCTCCAATTTGTTTTCCCATAATACACAGGGCACTATATTAAAATCATATATATACCTGTTACTCTAACACAGCTAAATTCTTTAAAGGTAAACACTCATGTCTTATATTCATCTCTATACAATCAGTACCTAGCACTATGCTAGGTACACAGTAAATGTCAGTGGAAAAAAATAAATAACTGAGTGAATAAATGAATGAATAAATGAATACACATCTCTACATCAGCCCTTAAAGGTACATGTGACTTCATCATCTTCTCAATATAAAAATATTAGCCTTTCTACGATTTACAATTATGTTGTATATTTGCTCCCAGTATAACAGAATGCAAGTCAATTCATACTACATTGAAAATGGGGGTGATTTTCTATCCATGGACTTTCCCATCTTCCTGACTACTGAGATTCACAGCTAAAGGTTTTGACCAATAGAAATACTGATGCTGTCCAGCAGGCAACCCTGTGGAGGGTGTAAAGTAAAACCTCCCTTGGATTTGGTTAGTGTAGCACGAATAATTGAATAGTTTAAAACATGTCTGCCTTGTGACTTTGGCTGGCCTTTATGTTATAACAATGGAAATTCACCAATGTGCCTAGGGAGTCATTTATGCACTAGAGTGCCATAGAAGAAACCCAATTGCATATAATGAAGTGTATAATGCACATAAACTTTTAATGAAGAGTAAAAGTATTGCCAGGCCTCTTCAGGAGCAGCTTTTGGCTCCTACTCTCCCCAGAGAATCCCTACTGGAGGAAAGGGTTAATCTGGCTGTTTCACTCCTGCAGAAATGAGAGAAGCTAGGCCAGCTGCAGATGAAGCAAAGGTAAGAAATGAGAGAACAAGATGTGCAGCCGACTTGCAGAAGATGGGGTGGATTCACCCACTAGACAGACAACAGAAATGGCTCCAAGGGTCCAGCGCAATTTCCCTCTGCAAGAAAACCAGGTTGGTAATTGCAGACTTCAGGGCGAGCTTGCTGTGTCTCGACAGCACATCGATGTAGCACTGTGGTCAGATGTTTGGGTTACTGAATCAGCCCAGTCAGGATTGGAACCCTGGCCCTATTACCTACCAGCTGTATGGGATTGGGCAAGTCACTTCTGTAAATTACAGTCTGTAAAACAGAAGCAACAATAGTCCCTACTCCCCAAGATGGTTATGAGGATTCAAGGAAATAATGCAAATGAAGGTGTCCACGCTATAACGAAAGTTCGAGAAACAATAGCCAATGGCAATTTCATTATCAGAATCTACCCCAGCCTGGGAAAAGACTAATCCACATACTGCTGCTGCAATTCACACTAAAGATATGTTTAGTTTCCACAGAAAGTGTGTAGCATAGAAAATACTCCAGGAAAATGCCCAACCATTATGTTAGCCGAGGCTTAAACCCCAAATCCTGTGAGCTGGACTTTGGATGAGAATCTGAGAATAACTCCTGCCCCTTTAAATTTGGGCACAGACAGAAAGGATAACTGAGAAGCCTCTGTATGTTTACACTATCAATTAAATACTATTTGAAAAACTGCCCCAAAATATAATGGTTCAGAATACAATAACTATTTAGAGTACAATTCAGTGGGTCTGGGATCTGGACTGGGTTCAGCTGTGTGGTTCTTTTGCTGGGCTTGGCTGGACTGATCCAGGCATCTGCAGTTAACTGCTGCCAAGGGCCTCACGTGTCTGGGAGCTGGCCATGTGGCAGCCAGAATGACAGGAGTAACTGTTTCATGTGACTAATTAACTACAAGGCTAGTCTGGGTTTCCAAGAGAAATGGCAAGGCAAGTCCTAATGCACAAGTGCTTTTCAAACTGCTGCTTATGCCAAGATGGTTAATGTCCTATTGATCAAAGCAAGTCACTAGCCAATACAGACTTAAGAATGAAGAAACAGAGTCTACATTTTGCTGGGAGGATCTGCAATGGCATGAATTGCATTTGCCGTTCCATGGATTACAAGTAACTGCAAAAGTGTGAATGCCTAAAGGGAAAGAATTTATGGTCATTGTTACAGCTGACCTCACTGGCCCTCCCCACATCATTGACTAAACTTATCCCCTTCACTCGCTCCTCTCCAGACCAATGGCATGCATGTTGCCACTTCCAACACTGTAGGAGTGTTCCCTCTGCTAAGATACCCACACTAACCATGCAACCAAGGTCAGACCCAAGGTGAGGGAGAATGGAAGAGAAAATCTAGTCTTTCATAGCAGGTGGGTTACAAATTGATGTTGGTACCTCTGACCGTGTGTGACTGATTCCCAGAGCTGATTCTCTTTTTATGTTCTTTAGTGGTTTCCCAGATACTCTCAGCAACAATGTCCAATCGCAACTGCCATTTCATGGTTGAAGTCACCTCTCTGGCTGGCCTTTAATTTTAGCAACTTTACTGGTATACATTGCATACATTATACACATTATACATTTAAAGTATACAATTCAATTGTTTTTAGTATATTCACAGATGTGTACCGCCAATCACCACAATCCGCTTTAGAAGAGTTTCGTCACCTCAAAGAGAAACCTTGACTATTCTCTCCCTCCCTCTCTTGCTCTAAACAACCACTAATCTACTTTATGATTACATATTTCCCACTTTTGGACTTTCATCCTAATAGAATTATGTATGTTGTTCTTTGTGACTTACATCTTTTGCTTGACATAATATTTTCAAGGTTTATTCATGTTGTAGTATATATTAGTATGTCATTACTCTCTCCAGCTGAATAATACTCCATTAGACGGTTATATAACGTTTTGTTTACTCATGTGCCAGTCGAATACATTGGTTATTTCCCAATTTTGTTTATTACAAAAATTTTATGCATGCTAAAATGCATAAAATATGTTTCCGAATCTTTGGGATAAATATCATATAGTAGAATTGCTAGGTTATAATAGTTAACACTGTGTTACATTATTTTCTTCAGGAGTTGTACCATTTTACATGCTTATCAGTAGCACAAGAGGGTTCCAATTTTTCTACATCTTCACCAATACTTATTACTTATCTTTTTCATTCTAGCCATCCCCATGGATATGAAGTGATATCACATTGTGGTTCAGACTTGCATTTCTCTGATGACTAATGATGGTAACCTTCTCTTTCAGTGCTTATTGGCCATTTTTGCATATTTCCTTGGGAAATATTTACTCAGATTGTTTGCCTATTTTTAAGTTAAGTTACCTTTTAATTATTGAGCTACATTGTAGACACAGTCCCTTATTAAATAAGTGGTTTGTAAATATTTTCTCCCATTCTGTTGTCTGGTACTTTCTTGATTGTGTCCTTTGAAGCACAAAAGTTTCAAATTTTTATAAAGTCAAATTCATTTATATTTTCTTTTGCTGTTTATGCTTCTGGTATTGTATCTAAGTGTCTATTGCCAAAGCCAAGATCATGAAGATGTACCCTTATGTTTTCCTCTAAGGGTTTTGTTGTAGTTTTCACTCTTACGTTTAAGGCTTTGATCCATTTTGAGGTCTTTCTTTTATTTTAGGGACAAGGTCTTGCTATGTTTTCTAGGCTGGCCTTGAACTCCTGGGCTCAAGCAATCCTCCTGTCTCAGCCTCCCAGTTAGCTAGACCTATGGGGATTGCAACAGCACCTCATTTTGAATTTGTCTTTGCATGTGGTGTAAGGCAAGGGTCCGATTTTATCCCATTGCATGCAGCTATCTATTGTCTTGACATTACTTGCTGAATAGCCTGCCCTTTCTTCATTGAATGATTTTGGCATTTTTGTCAAAAATCACTTAATCATAGATATACGGGTTTAATTTTGAACTCTCAATTCCATTTCATCAGTCTATATATTTCTATACTTCTGGCTGACTTCTTATGACTCCACACTTCAGCCCTGGAATTCTGAGCTTTACCTCCTGCTGGGTCACTCTGCTTCTCCCTCCAGATGACTTTGCCCTTTAGATCTACTTGGCTCATACCACAAAAGCAAATCATCAATGAGGAAAATGACGGAACGCTCTTTCTGACTTTCTTGCTACTATTCTCCCTTTTATTCTCTCTCTCCTTTCCATTCTTCTTCTTCCTAAGATAACAGACAGAATCTTGATTTTTCAGCAAATGTCAGATACCCATGTTCTTTCTCATAAACTGTGAGGGACACATATCAACCCCTCAAAACAGTCTTTTCTAAGTCTCTCTCACTTGACATAAGGTATGGGGAAAGCACTCACCCTAACTGGTGCAAGGTGGAGAAGCGACAGAGCGTACCACAACATACCAATAACAACTCTCTACACAAAAATTCTCTTATTCATTCTCTCTCTCTCTCTCTCTCTCTCTCTCTCTCTCTCTCTCTCTCTCTCTGTCTTTCTCCCCATCCCCCCCAACCCTTTTAATATCTTCAATAATGCTTATGCTTATGGAACCTAGACCACGAACCAATTTCTAGAAATCTCTATTGAAGTCTTGCATAGAAAGCTCCCACTTCAGAACTGGGGGAGTTATCCTCAGCCTTTGGGGGCCTCGGTGAAAATAGAGGTATCAAGAGTTCCATTTTAGCTACCTTTTACAAGTGAAAGAATGAATAAATAAACTGATAGATGAATGTCTGTCTCCTTCTCATACTCCCTGCTACCTTTTAATTTAATCCATTGACCAGCACCATGCAGCCAAAGTTAATTAATGTTGAGCAACAATCTGCTATGGCAATCTGAGGAATCAAATCCCCATAATAATAATATCAAAAAAATTCATTAGTATAATCTCTTGATATCTGTTAAGCACATAATTTTAGAGAGTTGAATGAATTTCTGATTTGAAGATAAAAATATTTCTGTCTCTTTTCTTTAAAAAATATCATGCAAAGCCAATGAGAAGAACAAAAAAGAGCAACACAAACTCCATCTTTGATGAAACTAGATGTGGTGGCTAGTTTCCGAAGGTGACTCTCAAACAGTCTTCCCCTCTCTATACTTTCATGCTGCTTCTCACATCAACAGTTATTTATTTTTCCCCTTGAATTTGGGCTGGACTTGTATCTGGCCTTGACTAACACAACACAGCAAAAGTGACATCTCTGGATGACAAGCACAGGCCTTAAGAAGACTAGCAGTGGCCACTTCCCTCCTTTTGAAAATCAAGTGCCATCCAATGACAGTCCAAGCCAAATGGAAATCCCACCAGAGAAAAAACAAAGGCACTCTGGTTGAAAGCTCCAACTGAGCCTGCAGTTCACTGTGAGTATCAACTGCCAGCCATGTAAGTGCACCATCTTGAGCATTCCAGTTCATGTGAGCTCCCAGAGGACCACAATCTCAAATGACATCTCACAGAGACCTTAAGAAATTACAGTGTAGTTATTATTTAAAACCACTAATGTTGTATGGTGGTTTGTTACACTGTACTACAATAGATAATCATAACAGTAGGATATATCTGGACTTGCCAAACCATAGTATTTAGAGATGGAAATTAATACATAAATTTCTACAAAGAGTGATTTGAAAGAAGCTGCCACTAGGAAAAAGAATAGGGCAAGGTGAGGTAAGGAACTAATATTTTTCACTACAGCAATTTTAGCATTATTTGACATCTTAGAAATTTATAAGTAATGCTTTAATTTAAAAATATATTTTTAAAAGAACTGAATAAATATATTTACTGGAATTTCTTCCTACAGCTATATAGGGAATGAGTGTTAACTTTGCCAAAGGTTAAATTTCCCTACAGCTTAAAGGTGCTCTCTGACTTTGCTATATTAAACTTGTATGCAATCTGTGCTACTATTTAACGAATCCATTTTTACCTGGATTCCTATCTTTAAACAGCCATCCATGCTTGTATAGTACGTTACTGTATTTTGTTATATTATTGTATATCAATGAGCATAAATGGAGAGTCTCCTAAATGTAACCCAACTGAGGAAAACATCATCATACTTGACCACAGTTATGACTCTTAACTTCATTTAATATATATTAAGCTTAATTGACCAACTGAAGGTTCTCTTGTGAATTTAAAATTCAACTTCGAAATAAGTAGAGAATGGGCTGTGGATTTAGCTCAGTGGTCAGAGTGTTTGCCTAGTAAGCACAAGGCCCTGAGTTCGATCCCCAGCACCAAAAAAATAAAAAATAAAAAAAATAAGTAGAGAATTCTAGCCATGTTAGCTATTGGAGGTTCTGTCTAAAAGACAAAATAAAATTACCAAATGAATAATATTTTAGCTTTCTAAGAACAAGTCCGTACTTTTAGCATGCATACTGGATTCTTGCAATTATGTAAGAAAGCTAGCCACTAAAAATAGAGGCTATTCGGTGTTAAGTGGATACTGAGAGCTTGAAGTGGAATTTAAAATCCAATCTTGCCTAGGGCCACTAAAAATCTAGGTATATTTCTATGTTCCTTTTAATTACATATTTCTGAATGGATAAAGAAACTAGAGACCCTCCCTGCCAAATATAACTCAATAGCAGGTGTACTCTATTCAGCACTAACAAACTCATATCTATATAATACTGACAAATACAGGGCATTTCAAAAGTGTTATATGACAGGAATCTCACATTCGACCTAAGTCATTTATTTACCTTCTTTCCAAGTGAAGTTGCTAGGCATTTTATATAGGTCACCTGCCATCACATTTTACTTATCCACATGGATGCATGTACATGTACACACACACACACACACACACACACACACACATAGACACCCCATGTATGGAAAAGCCTGTCATTAAAAATGTAACCACTAAGGGACTTTTGCTCACTTTTATGAACTCAAGACCACCTTCATATTTTGATGGCTTCCTGCCTATAATTTTTTTAATAAAGATCACTTTTGTGCAGAGTTTGTAATAGAATAGAGGATCTGGCTATCACCTTATCAAGAGATTCTGAACCTGGTGTATTCACATGTGGGGGTATGTGCATATGTGGACATATTCTTCTACAGCAAGCCGTAACATTCATCAGGTTCTTAGAGGCCGCACCCTGCCTCAGGAAGGCACATTTGAGAAATCTGAGGCCCAGTAAGGGACAGTTTTTCCTCCAGATCCATCATGGCTGAACTAAGATAAAAACTCATTTTGCCTTCTAGCCACAGCACCATGGATCCCAGCCCCAAATCCATAAGCTTCCTTTATGCCTAGCAGCATGGCTCATACCCAAAAGGTTGTTCAATCCTTTACTGATGAGAATGAAGGGCATAACATTTTAATATAACCTAATAGTAGGAATTCAGTGATGCATGACTTTCTTCCACTAAGGCAATCTCTTTTCCAAGATTGGTAGAGGTCTCCCTCATCCATTACTATAAACAGTTCCCTTTGTGAGAGATGTAAAACATTCTTGAATGATGATGTGCACTTATATATCAGATCTTTTCAAACAGCAATAGAATCATTGGTCCCCATCTGCTTTCAGATCTTCTCCTACCTCAATTTAAATCCTGGCTACATAATTACTTCTCGACATTGCATAAGCTCTGCCTATTCAATATTGACTTCTTGGCAGAAACTTCCATCAAAGATCTTTAATTCTGAGCCTGCAAGTTCTTGGAGTTTGATCACACTGCTCCAGCTCAGAGTATTAAATGTTACAACCCAAACAGTTCTCAAGAGGCCAACATGTACATTTGAGGTGAACATAATTTTTTGGTAGTCGGAGTTTATTTAGGCCAAGGAAGCTAAATATGATAGGCTACATATCTATTCCAACAGTACTGCCATCTGATCTCTGCAGCAGCTAACATTTACTCTAAAAGATACAGTGAGGGCACAGCCAAAGCACAGCTCAATTCGATGATTCTTCACGACAAAGCCAAATGAAACTCTTCGAAAAAGAAAAAAAAAGAAAGAAAAAGATTTTTCAAATTCTTTTGGATTTCCATAAAGTAATGAGTGTCTTGTACAATATTTATTGCTGCGGGCTTTGCTTTGTATTTTTAACTCTCTTTGTTTCATGACATGCCATAATTACATGCTCAAACCATAGTCTAAATTTATCTTATTGTAGTTTCTGGTAAAATACTATGTAGTACGTACAACATTTATATTTATAAAATCTATGATGGAGGCAGAAAGAGGTTTGTTTAGACCTTTAAATTGGGATGTGAGGAAGAGAAGGGAAAGAAGCAGCAAATTTCAGGAGAATTCTGTGTCAAAGGGTACGTGTTAAATGCTCTCATGGATGTCAGTGCGTGAGATGATAGGATAATAATTCATTACCATCTCTTTTGTGCTGGTGTCATGGAGTCAGGGACCCCTGGTTCTCTCCCTGGCCCTGCCACTAACTAGCTGCCTGACGGCTGAAGTTTGAAAGCCTCATTTGTGAAATAAGGACTACACGATGTGGAAGGCACCTTCTAGCTGTAAAATTCTACAGTGTTCGACAGAGAAGAGGACTGAAAATGTTTTCACGAGGGGAAAAAAGGCACATGGCTCAGCTGTGGCAGCCTTCTAGGACCACTGTCTGTAAAAATATCTGTGTTATTTTGAAAACATAAAAAGTATTTTAAGGAATTGTGCCGCTCACAAGATGCATGCATAGCATGATTTTTATACTTACTGGTCCCTTTAATAACCAAGATATCTTTGTACATAAATGAATAACAAAGAAAAAAATACCCTGTCACATACTTATGTTTCTTAAAGCAACAATAATTAAAACAGCATGATATCAGCCTAGGAATAGAGTAGCCTATCAAGGAGTTTGGAAAGAAGGCACAGAAATATTCCCTAATACACATACAAATTTAGTAGATGATAAAGATACTTCAAATCTGTGGGGGAAGGGAAGGTGATGAGGTAATTGTTAGCTCTTCGGGGCTAAATTGGGCCAATATGAATTCCAGCTGAATTACAGTTAAATGTAAAAGCTAAAGTCACCAAAACTAGGAGAAAATACCATCTCAATATAAAAAAGGCATTCTAGATCTAGCACCAGACAAAGCCACGAAGACAATAATTAAAAGATTTGACTATATTATATTAAAATACTCTGCACATAAAAACAATGCCGTACACAAAATTACAAGACAAGCAATAACTTTAGAGAAAAATTACACCATACATGAGAAGATTAATATCTTGAACCCAGAAATTCTTAAAATCAATAATAATAGTGGACAAACATCCCAATAACAAAACAAATGACATGAACAGATAATCCACAAAAATACATATTTCTACTAAATATGAGGAAAATGTACACTGCCTCGTTATTAATCAGAGAAATGCAAATTAAAATAATGCCATAAACAAAATTAAAAGGCAAACCATCTCCAAGAAAGTATTTGCTCAAAAATAAACCATGCTTTGGGGCTGGGGATTTAGCTCAAGGGTAGAGCACTTGCCTAGCAGGTGCAAGGTCCTGAGTTCGATCCCCAGCACCACCCCCAAAAATAAATGCATAAATAAATAAAATAAAAATAAACTATGCTTTTAAAACAGAAATACCTAGAATCACTGTAGGCCATGAATTCCACAAACATATATATTAAACAACAGTTAAACTATCAAGCACTGCATTATGTAATAAGTGCTCAGAAATCAGACATGGTTGTTATTCCAAAAGTGTTTGCATGGAGATGTGGAAAGACAAGTGATAAGAGGGTTTCAGGGCTGGGGGTGTGATTCAGTAGTAGAGCACTTTCCTAGCAATGTATGGGGCTTGGGCTCTACCCCCAACACTTAGAGAGGAAGGGAGGGAGGGAGAGAGGGAGGGAGAAAGAGGGGGAGGGGATGTAAACTGATAGGCCCATTTCCAGAAGCAATTCAGCATAATGCCTTAAGCATATTAGAAATAGACATGTCCTTTATCCCCACCATTTTCCTTCCAAGATTTCATCCTCAGGAAATTATCAGAAAGGTATAAAATTAACAATAATAGTAAATATTTTCTGAGTGCTTATTAAACCCTGTTCTAAGAGTTTTACATGCATTAATTCATTTAATAGTCTCAATTTTTGTGAGAGTAGTACTGTACTATTTTATCCACATTTACACATGAGGACATGAAGGCATATAGAAGTTAACTCATTAACTAAAGGTATACAAAGTCTGTAAGAGACAGAGCCAGGATTGAAACCCCAACAGGCCTTACTCTTAGCTCCTGTGCCATGATGTCTATGTTACATACAGCATGATTCACATTTCTGAACAAGTGTAAATCATCTAAACACGTACCGGCAGGGGATAAGTCCAGTAAGTCCAACAGGATATTATATTGACAGCAACATTCAAGAGGAAGATCTTAATATATTGTTATGTGGAAGAAAACAGTACAAAATACTAATGGGGATGCCCTCTGAGTGAAAAGGTTCTGGATGATTTCTTCTTTTATCTTTGAGTTTCTCTGTCCCTTCCAATTTTTACATAAACAACCTGTATTACCTTTATAATAATAAATTTATCAGAACTATGTATTACTTTAAAACCCAGTTAAGAACATCGACTGTTCAAAGTGTTTTAGTAGTATCCTCAATTCTTACCTTGACACTTGCACTGTGACCTCCACCAGGCATGTGTTCTGTCTTTTGCGCCTTCCCCCTTCTCTTGGCTAACTTCTACTTCTTCCTCAAGGTCCTGCTCAGGCTCACAGCTCTGGAAAACCTCTGCAGACCACCAGCATTCCCATGTTGGCCACTACGGTGCTCCCGTAAGACCCTCAGTGTGCTTGCAGCATCCAACTTGCCATGCCACTTGTTGATCCATCTGTATCTCCATCTCCAATCCCGAGCAATGCCACAGGCCTTGTTCATTAGAGCCCTCACACAGTGTCTGGACCATGGTAAGCACCAAATATCTGTAAAGTCAATGAAAAACATTTCTTGGTGAAGAAGAGGAAGAAGAAACATGTTTCTAACAGTGCAAAATATTATTTTCACAAGTTTGTTTGGGAATTGGTGGTGTTGAAGCTAAGCAATATAAAAATCACCAGCATAGGGCACCGTGGTGCTAGTCGCTTTGACAGTCTAGGTGTCCGATGCCTACAGGCGACCACCTTGCTGCTCTTCCATCCCAGCCCTCATCACACCACACTGCCCCACCAGGCTGAAAGCTTCTGGAAAGGGGGATCCATGTCATTTCCACGTCTATGTGTCTGTGCCTAGCATGGTGCCTGAGGCCTTCTTGCAGACCTCCTTTAATGGCAAAACTTTCCTTAGCAGGTGACTGGAGCAAAAGGCCTGAAGTTCTCTGGAATGAAGTGAAGTGGCCAGCAGGAGAATTCACTGTGCCCTTTGCTGCCTGCTCTGTCGGTGTCAAGGAACCACCATACACATTTACACTATAAACTATTCTCCCTCTTTCCAAAGGCGAACACAAACTCCCCACTGCTAGTGCTGGCATCACAGCTTGCTGCGGAGAATGGGGGCTGGATAGAGGCAGGGGCAAGGAGAAATGTCTTAAATTTTATAGTAGGGCCAGGCCACAAGAACTAATTGAAAGAGTAATTGCTTTTTTCAGAATTCAAAGTGAAAACATGTAAGGAAAAACAGCATGCTTACAAAAATCCCAGAACAACAGGATGAAATGCAAACTCTTCAGGGATCCCAATGTTTTGAGTTTATATTTTTTCTCCCAACACTGGCTCACCTCATAGTAGGCTTCTGAAACTGTGCAGTCAGGCCCTACCTTTCATCACTCAATATGGCCAAGTGAGAGCACCGTGCCCACTGGCAGAGCACGGCCTGCTGTATCCAGATCTCTGCTCTCTCCAGGTGCATGCTCCTCCCCTGCAAGCCAAGTACCTGAAAAGGCCAGTTGCTCGCAGTGTGTAAGTCTCCTGACTTCAGGCAGTCTGGCTTCTTTATAGCCTTGGCCAAAGATCTGGGCTAATTTGCATCCCCAAATACTTCACTTTCCAGCTCTTCTGATGATGGCCAAAACCCAAAGCAGAACTTTCCCAATACCACAAGAGTGCAGTTAGATTGGCATCCCATATGACTCAAAGGGAACTGGAAACCTCATCAGAGAGGTAGCTTGTGAGATTTCCAACCTCATTTCCAATCACCATTCCCTAGGTTCATAAACACTTCATATACCCTGTGTGGACAGCATTCCAAGAGAAACTGTGGATAAGAATCTGCTTGAGGCAGTATATTTCATCTATAGACATTTTTTTGAAGGCTCACCTGTGGAGAGCTGAAATATGACTGGGAAGTTGGCCAGCCATAACATGATATAAACACCCAAAGAACTAAAGAAAGCCTTTTACTGGATGATCAGTGTTTCCATTAGGTTAGAACCCAATAGAATATATTCCAACATAGAATAATCACAGGGGACAGTTACAAGTGTATAGAAGTTAAGAGGCCAAAGTCTGAGGTCCAATAGATCCAGGTTCAAAGCACAACTTTAGAAATCACTTGCTGGATCATTTCAACCTCAGTTTCCTTATCTGACTCCACAGAGCTAAAAACAGTGCTTTTCATTAAGGTTGCAAAGATTCAATGCAACAATGCAAACAAACGCACATAGCACAGAAGCTGGCACAGAATATGTGACCCAAAATATTAACTGTAAATAGTGTTATTATCTGTGACAAAGATTCCTTCATCAATATCCATGTTCTCCTCCTTTCTCCTGAGCACTCAATATAGTTCATTTCCTGACTGACTTTGCAATTAATAAAGGTCCCATGTAGCTAATAGAAAAGTGGAAAAAAAAAAAAAAGAAAAGTGAACAACACTTGTGTTAGGTACATGACTTCCAGGCTTATCCCTTCAACACAAAACCCTCTGTGTTCTTTCCCCTTTCATTTGCTGGATGTTGACAACAAAGATGAGCTCAGATACCCCATTTTGAAGGTGCCAGGACCTCCACCAGTCTTGATCACTACATGATACTGAACACAGACCAGTACATATTACTACAGACCAGAAACACCCATACAGCATCGTTACACAACCAATAAGGGCACTTCTACTGTGTTAAGGCACTGAGTATAGGGATATATTGGTTATATCAGCCAGCATGATCCTAATACACTGCCCAAGTCACATAAGAATATCCGAGAAGGTCCTTACAGATCTGTGAAGCAGGAGACATGGAGGCCCAGAGCCACTGTCCATGGATCTTCCACTTCCAGGACTCCTCCGACGCTAGGCTCTGCTCTTTCACATGTGATGCTAATTAAAGACCATAGACCCAAATCTCTGTTGGCCTAGTTAAGGCCAGAACTAGTCCTAAGGATACCTTAGCGCAGAAAGGTAGAAATACAGACCCACTCTACTGAGCAGCACAGCGGAACGGACCAAAAACAAGAGAGCCCTTTCTTGCTGTTTCTGTAGTCACAGCAAAGTAACTAAAAACACTCCGTACTTTGGGCTCAGGGGGACATGAAGTTATAATACTTCACTTTGAAGGGGTTTTGATTCACAATTATGTCAATACGTATTATTACTTGGCAACATTTTGTCTTTTAGTACATTTTATGTTTTAGAGCAGTTTTATGTTCACAGCATAATTGAGTGGACAGTACAGAGACTTATCATATTCCCCCCACCCTCCTCAACTACCAACCTAAGTGCCAAAGTGACACATTGTTACTATGTTATTTTGGTACTGGGGACAGAACCCAGGGCCTCTGCACTGAGCTACATTCCCAGCCCTTTTTATTTTATTTTTATTTTGAGACCGAGTGTCTCCAAGTTGCTAAATTGTCCGGGCTGGGCTTGAACTCACAATCCTCCTGCCTCAGCTTCCCAGAGTGCCAGTATTAAGAGTGTGTGCCACCACACCTGGCCAATTTGTTACAATTGGTGAATCTCCACAGACACATCACTGAAACCAGAAGTCAACAGTTTATACATTTGCCGTTAAGTTGCCTGGGTTTGGACAAATGCATAACGATATGTATCCACCACCGTAGCAACACAGAGAGTAATTTCGCCACCCTAAAATCATCTGTGCTCCAGGTGTTCATCCCTTCACCCCCTCCCCATGCCTCAGCTCCTGACCAACTCAGACCTTCTAACTAACTGCACAGTTCTGCATTTTCCAGAATGACACATAGTTGGAATCATACAGTGTACAGTCTTAGAGTTTTCATTTCCTTTGTATAAATATCGAAGAGAACAATTACCAGATTGTATATGTTCATGTAGAAAGAAACTGCCAAATTGGCTTCCCAAGTGGCTACAACATTTTGTGTCCTCGCCAGCAATGAATGAAAATTCTTGTTTCTCCACATCCTCGCCAGTACTTGATGTTGTTAGTATTCTAGATTTTGGCCATTCTAATACGTATGTAGTTTTAAATTGTATTCTTCTGCTGACACATGTGGGGCATATTTTGGTATGCTTATTTGCCATCTGTATGTCTTCTTTGATGAGGTAACTTTTAGGGTCATTGGCCCAGTTTTTAGTCAGATTGTTTGTCTTCTTGTTGCTGAGTTTTTACTCAGCAGTGTTTATTAACTTTTCCTATTAATGATCCAGTGAAATTAATCTAAAAATGTTTATTAAGCAAGTCTTATGTGTTTTATTGGTCCAATGGGAAACTAATGACTGTCCTCAAGTTTATCATCTAACTGATAATCAAAAGAGAGATTTTTAAAACTCAGAGTTACATTGGACTGACAATACCAACTTATAGGCATCCAGAAAAGGGGACTGATTGACATTGGACAGAGTAGTTGGGGAAGGAGATGGAACTTAGGCTAAGCTCAAAGGACACTCAAGAGTCGGCCTAGCAGAGAGACCATGTATACAGACATACATGGTAATTCAAATAAAGGGTTCCTGGACTAGCAAAATAATTATGGTAGTGGATACCTTGTTTCTAATAATAATAGTAATACCTGAGTAATGAGAATCCACTGCATGCCAAGCACTATGCTAAGCACTCCCCATCTAATATCTAATTTCACCTTCACTATAGCCCTATGAGTAAAGGCTTAGTGACTGTATTCCACAGGTGAGGAAACAGATTCAAAGAGGCTTATTAACTGCCCAAATTTTCACGGCTAGTAAGTAGTATAGGCAGAATTCAAATTTGGCCCTTCGCTCTTAACTGCCAACCTACAGTATCGACAAACCATTTGGAAAGATAGTTGTACCAGCTCCAAGGGTAGGTGGTTAAGACAACTTCTCAAATGTGGGAAGTTCTCTTCTTGCTGAAGGGGCACAATATAACAAAAGTACTGGACTGTCGAAGATTTGCATTCAAATGCTGGATCACCACCAACTACCTATAACCTTAGGCAATTACTACTTTAGTTCTCTGAACCTCAGTTTCCTCAACTGGGCAGCTACTGTGAAGATTAAATGAGATACTATATGTTTAAATAATTTTGACTTCCCCAAATATAGTATAACATAATTACCTTTCTTATTACAGCTATTTTTGCCCTTGTGGGACTAGAGTCAAATCTAAAAATGTGCTAAGTATATTACAAAGATCACAGGAAAACTTAAGAAAGCACAACCTACAAACTGAAAATGCAGTCCCATGTTTTGCACCCTACTACAAAATATACGAACATTCTACCTGAAAATATGGCACAATGGCATATTAACTATTTTAATTTTTTTTTTTTGTGGTGCTGGGGATCAAACTCAGACCCTTGTGCTTGCAAGGCAAGCACTCTAATCACTGAGCTAAATCCCCAGCCCCCATATTAACTATTTTAAGCAGAAAGAATTTAAGAAATGGCAGATGCAGGGAGAAATCTCTGACCTTTGACCTTCCTCTACAGCAGGTCATGTGACCTCGGGTGAGAGGTGCCTTTGTTATTCCCAAGGAAAGGAGCAAGTGTCCTTATCCCCCAAAATGGAGGACAGGGAGGAATCTGAATGAACAGGCATTGATTAATTTCCCCCAGTTACTACTCTTAGCTCCATATCTTTTTGTGCTATCACATTTTTTCACAATTTTTCACTTCTCATCAAATCTAAAGGTAAAATTCCTCAATTTAACCACTTCTTGTGGTTTTCATTTCCTTATGATGGATCTCATGTCATGTAAAACTTGTATTAAGCAACTTGTGGGCTTTTCTTTTGTTAATCTGTTTTTTGTTACAGGTGCTCTTGCTGTAAATTTATAAGGGTAGAAAAGAAAGAAATTCTTCCTACTGTGTATTATAATACTGGGCAATATTTACAGGGTTCTTACTATATACTCTACATTGGTAATCCTTAAAACAGCCACGTGAGATGGAGCACAGACTTTTGTCCAATGTGTTTGTTTTGCTTTGACTTGCTTCTTGGCTGCAGAGAAACTGAACATTATTTCCTTTATGGAAATTCTACCATAGCATGAGTCTTTCTTCAAGGCAGAGTCCTACCTCAACCACAAAAGCCAGATCTGACACATTCTGTTCTCTGGACAAGGGCAGAAGCAAGTGCCCTAAACTCAGCTAATTGTGTGATTCCACTAAGGTCTTGGCCTCTGAAACAAGTGCTGCCTTTTAGCAGGAGGATCATCAATTCATCAGCAGCAATGGTGCCAACAGGTGGCTTCCAGAGTCTAATGTCAAACCTGGCCCTTCAAGCTTGCTTAGTTTCCACCATTTTCTGAGCCCGTTTTGCCAGCCCTCCTAGTATGCTTTTGGAAAGCTCTGTCTTGCTTACAATAACCAATGTGTTGCTGTTGTTTTAACTAAGAAACATGGTTGACCAAAGTCGGTACTATCATTGACCATGTAAGTGAGAAAACAGAAGAGCATAATGGAGTTAGAATTTAAACCCTGAAAATATGACACCAGATGTTACACTGAGAGAAAAGGGAGGATATAGAGACCATTCACCTAGAGTATTATTACAACTAGATAAATAAGTAAAGTTTGCATGTGTGCACACGCACACATACACACACACACACACACACACACACACACACATACACACAATAAAACCACCTCTCTACAGGGTTGCTGGTAGGATTAGTGAGTTAATATTGTAAGGCATTTAGGACAATGGGTGGGACAATGTCAGTGTTTGTTATTATTATATGACTGAAGTGTTTGGGGCTACTGATCAAACCTCTAAATTTCCATCCACTGTAAATCATCTATGTTTCCTGAAGAAATTATCAAAATCCACTTAAATAAGGAATATTTAATAGTTCAGTATGGAAATCCATCAATCAAAGAAAATTCTAGAACCTGGGGAATTACAAAATGGCACCTGGTATAGTCCCGAATGTGATTAAGGAAGATAATTCTTTCACCTAGATTGTTTCTTTTTAAATGAAAAAAGGTGCAGATATCTGAGTTGCTGTCAAATAACAAATAAAGAATCCCAATTTAGAAAAAAGAATAATGAGAATGCCAACCAAAGAGACCTAGAATACTTCCCTACAACTCACAGAGACCAGGAGTGAGAGAAGTCACAGAATTCAGCCCAGATGTACTGGGCAGCAATAAGGTACATAGAAAGGAAACTAGCATTACTGATGGAACTTCTATACGTAAAGCACTTTACACACATTGCCTAATTTAATCCTCACAACCACCTTTGGAAATGGATACTGTAATTTCCATTTCACAGATGATAAAACTGAATTTCAGAGAAGACAAGTAACAAGACTATGAAGCAGCAGAAGTGTGATTTGAATCTAAGTCTGTCTCACTTCAAAGCATATTCTAAAACTCTAACATAAGCAAACGAGTTATCTGAGGGAAGTTTGAAGTACACAGCTCCAAAGAGAGGAAGAAGAAATCAAAACATGGTAGAACCTAACACAAATACAGGGCCAAAGACTGCTTCAAGGCATTTTTTTTCATATATTATCTCATGCTAGTAATTTGGTGGGCTGCACTTCAGTAGTAAAATGCTTCAGGCAAATGTCCCCTGGTATTTAATTAATTCTAAAGAGACTCTCACTAGTCAAAAAGTAAAATCTTAAACTATCTAAGCTGGATGTGGTGGTTTACGCATGTAATCCCAGTATTCAGGAGGTTAGGGCAAAAGCATCGCAAGTCTAAAGCCAGCATGGGCCACGTCGTGAGACCCAATCTTAAGAAACCAAAAAACCAAACCAAACCGAACAGAACCAAAACCAAAACAACTATGTTACGATTTTCAATAAGTAGTTGCCACCAAAGTAAGCCATGGAACAAACATGATACACCTTCTAAGAGCATCTCTTTTTCTTAAAGATTGCCAAGGAAATGTTACCTCACTTATCTGGCAATATAAAATAGTTTCAAAAACCAAAATGAACATAAGTCTATCGTGGGGAAGTATATAAAAAACCCATGATATTTTAAGATAAAAACAGAATCTTCAAAGAAATTCAAGCTTGTGACAGTGTGCTTTAAGGACTCTGGAGAATTCACGCTCCTCTGTGGTTAGGGACCCTTGGAGAGGGGTAGTTTAAGGAGCGCTGAGGAATTATATCCTAAACAGTGTCATTCCATCTTCTCAGAAAGTTTCACCAAATTCTTGTGTGTGTTTCAGGATGTCATGATTTTAGTTAAAACAGTAGTCTTGCAAGTTAGCTGCAGTTGATCTAGCATGATCAAATTAGATTTTCATTCAAAATTGGAAAGAAGTTTAGTGAATAAACTATACTTGTTTAAGCAATGCCTGCTGCATCTGACACTCCTGGCATTGGTAATAATCACAGCAGAATGGCTGTCATTCACATTATGGCTGCATCATACTCATCTGAATGGCTGTAGTATTATCTACAAAGGATCGCTTGGTGTTAAAGCTTACGATGATAAACAAAGGGGACTGCTTCCAGGGACATGAGCTTAGAGAGAAACCCCACAAACTTAGATTCTAATTCTCTCACATTGTCAATTTTGTGAAACTAGTATTAGAAATTTCTTTTTTGTGCATCAAGTGAACTACTGTTGTATTAGCCAACCCATAAATACTAAGCAGAGCTTAGATGTTACCTGAAACACACAAGTGCTTTAAAAAAAAACTCACATATCTAAGTATTCCAACGAACTGTATGTTTAACTGTAATACATAAATCTTTACTTAGGAATTCTGTCTCTCTAATAACTGCTTGGCCACAATTTCTAGGTACCACATTAATTGGTGTGTTTATTGCTATTTGCCATCCCTAAAATGAGCCATAGTCTCACAGCCTTCCCTTCCCTTTAATGTAGTGAGCTGAAGGCCCTCAGTCAACAGAAAGAAATAGCTTGGCTATAAGTTATACACTTCAGAAATGCTTGTTCTGTAGTCTGCCTTCTATGGTTCACCCAAAATCAGGCTCGTTTCCTTTGATTTGGATGATATTAAGCCCCCAATGGAGTTGTCAACGGGCCTGTGCTGGGCTCCTTTCTCTGGGCAGTCTGGTTCTCAGAATAATGGGACAATCACAGGCAGCTCTCTTTTGGTTTCCTGCTTACAATGAGGATTCAAAAGCAAACAATGAACCAACCTAGTCTAGTCCGGGACCTTTCTATACTTTGAAACGCGGGGCTTTCGCTGTCCAGTAAACCTCAGCACATGAGTTTTCAGTTTTCTGGTCTGGGTTCTGCTCTATTTGTCCACAAGAATGTGCTATATATCTTTCCTTTGGGATACTACTGCTAAAATATTGGTATAATTTTAAGCAGAAAAAAAATTGGATAATGAAGTTGCTTCTACACTAGAGGTGTAATTATGTGAAAATTATGTATGCATATTGACAGGGACTAAAAGGGTTGAGGAAAAATGAAAACAACTTGATTTGCAGGGGGTGGCAGGACTATGAATGAGGATTTGTTTTTCCCTCTCCTTTGGAGTTTCATTAACATTCTCAGAGGCTGTAGAAAAAACACAAACTGTTAAAAATTTGTAACTTTTTGCAGACGAAATGTTGATCTTCCTTCTGTTCATTTAGTGCTTTCCTTACATGGACAACGTTCCCTTTTCTACATCACCTGAAAGAACAGATTTCACCATAATTTAGGGAGTCTGTGCCAAGAAAATCAATAAAGACATATTTGTACAGAGCCTAGAGTGAGCTGGTTTTATCCAGGAATGTGTTGAGTTAATTGAAAAGGTTTTGGTTAAAGTTAGCCAGTCGGAGATCACAGCATTGTAGACAACACATACTGTGAGTATGAACTTCGTACAACCTTTCAAATACCTTTGGGAAGGCAGGAAATTGAAATATTGTGCTATATTGGCAACTAAATGGTCATTTATCATCCATGCTAAGTTTGGAGCTGGAGAGAATGATTTGGAAACTCTCAAAGGGCCTTTATCAACAATTTCAAAGTTAGACGGGTATACGTAGATTTTCACAGCATATTTGGGGAAGCGTAAGAGATAACATCTGCGGATACTATTAACACAGCCTCTCTAATAACAACTTCGGACTGTATTCCCACCCACAAAAGCTGCATTAAAATACACTAAGCTTGAGACACCAACTGACAAAAGCAAGGAAATTCACAGTTAAAGGGGAAACGTGCCATATGTTCTTCAATACCTAAGAGCAACGGGGTGCATTTGGAAAGTCATTAAAGCGGCACCCAGTTGTGCCTAGGTATTGGAGAACATATGGAATCTTTTCCTTGGCGAGTGTAATTTTCCCTGCTCTCATTGAACGCATGTATCAATCTTCACTTTTTGGTCATATAGGTTTTTGTTTGTTTAATTACCATACGATGTAAAACAAATAAGTCTTAGTTTCAAAAATCAACACACTAACACAATGCAAACTGGTTCTCAGTCATTGCTGTCTGATGCTTCCTAGTTATTTGTTCTTCTTTCCCGAGGTGCCTGCAACATTCTCACAGTTCCAGCTGTCCCCTACCCCTTAAGGAGTACTGCTTTTCCTCTCCCCATCCCAAGGATGCAGTCACTCACACTGGCCAACAGTTGCATCTTTCACCAGTACTTCGATGGGTCTGCCAGCTGAAGTCAGAGTTCCAAGAGCAAAGAACCCATTACTAGTAAAGCCCTTTTCTTTTTCTTTTTAAAATTTTTTTGGAGGGTGTGCTGGGTATCGAACTCAGGGCCTTGCACTCACTGCGCAAGCACTCTACCACTTGAGCTAAATCTCCAACCCCCTTTTCCTTCATTATATAAGGATTTTAAGGGGTTTTGCAGAGGCAGTACTAGGGATTGAAACCAGGGTGAAAAGTTGCCCAGGCTGTCCTCGAACTTGTGATCTGCCTGTCTCAGCCTGCCAGGTAGCTGAGATAATAGGCATGCACCACTGCTCTCAGAGATTTTAAATTCTTATTTGGGCAAAAGTACCAGCCAGTGTGATACAAAGAGATATTTATCAATATAACTGAGTCTTCTTTTGTGACATGTTTTCATTTACATATTCAGTCATTCAGATGCTGAGAAAAATGCCGACCTGGATCCTGCCCCAACTTGTTCATTGTCTATAGGAGTAGATGGAACAGTGAGTAGGCCAGTCCTATCCGACATGATGGATGTTCCTACAGAGCTCAGCGGAGGGGGCTGGTGAAGCACTGAGGAGGGGCACCTAACCCGCAGAAGGGGTTCTGAATGAAAACTTGAGAGTGTGCAACTGCCATGCTGCATTGCCAGTACACAGCCAGCCTTAGAAGTGAATTCATCCAATATAGCCCACAAACTTCTACTGAGCACCTGCGACACACCAGGCCCTGGACTAGGCACTGGGAATATAGACAAAGTTCCTGCGGCTTCTAAGCAGTAAAGTGATAGGAAGAGCTCAGTCCAAGCATTGAAAATAAGGAGGGAAGAGGAGAGAGAGATGGGGTACAGATTGTGCATGGCACGCTTTAAGCTACAGCAGTGGAGGAACCAGAGCAAGCCTACCACCCGAAGTGTGATATGATCAGTGTATTAGAAACATCATTTTGTCACTGTCAAAGAAGAGGAGACACTAGGAGGAGTTAAGAGAGTTAGGGAGCCCAGTCAGGAGGCTGATGAAAGATACTGAGCCTCTCAACAAGGACAGCTGAGACAGCAGAGTGGGGAAAAATGCAAATAACACTTAGAAGATACAGAACTCGGTGACTGATTGGATACAGGGATTGGAAAGACACGAATACAGCTGTGGGATGTGGAATACACACAGATTTGCTGAATATTAGAGGAGAACTTGGAGATTATCCAGTTATATGCTCTATCTGGAAACTGGAGGTCCACAAATTGACTGACTTAGATCAAACTGACCAATGAATTTATTTTGTGGTGTCTAAGGGTTTAGGACTAAGATTTCCTAGCGCACAGTGAAGTGGTCTTGCATTAACTATAACTTAATATCTAAATTTATATAAAGTATTAATTATACTTTCAAGCCTTCAAAGCTGAAATCTAATCTCAAAATTATTTAACCCCCCCCATACTTTCTTTGCTTTCTACATCCACCACATTTGACCTGAATTCCCTGTTCCCCTACAGCTTTTAGGCTCTGAAAAGACACAAATAACAAAGCATGGCACTGTGATGACCTCACGGTACTGTGAGTATGAAGTACAAATGCTTCATGTAGATACTTATTTTGTGATTACAATCTGAGGAAGAGTACAGCACAGAAATATCACAAGCTGGGTTGTAATGAACAGAAAATCATTTTTTTTTCTCACTAGGGCTCAGTTACCAGCCTTTAAAATCCAGAAAATAAGATTTATTGACCGTAGGGGTAAATAACATTTGATGGCAATAAACTCTGAAATGCAGCAAATTCAAAAACCTTTGCAGATCAATCATCTCTTCCATAACTATAAAGTTGCCATATTATTTTTCCCTGCCCTGGAACACTACTCGGGCTCCTAGATCATTACTGACAGGATAAACTTACAAGAAACTTTTGTTATAATTTAACAACAGTTTGAGTCTACATCCAGTCATACTTTGGACACTGCTTCCTCGAACACACCCTGAGTGGTTATTTCACATGCCTGGGCAACTTAGCAAGACCCCGTATGCAAATACAAAAGTAAAAAAGGTTTGGGGATGTAGCTCAGTGTGAAGGCCTTGGATTAATCCACAGTGCTGAAAAGAAATGTGGTCAGTAATTGCAGAGAAAGACGTATTTGTATGCGATGGCACAATGTTTATAAAAACATTAAAATAATGCATGTTTCGTTCACCACATGCATTTTTCTCACCCACTGGCCCAATGTTATTTGTTCCTTGGGGTGAGGGAAGCCTGGAGTGAGGTAGGGGTGGTGCTTCTGGTACAATTTAGAACAAGGGAGTCATCACTCAGCTTGGAATTTTTCTTTTTTTTTTTTTTTTTTGGTGCTGGGGATTGAACTCAGGGCCTTGCACTTGCTAAGCACTCTAACACTGAGTTAAATCCCCAGCCCTCAGCTTTGATTTTGAACTACATTTTCTCAAGTTCACAGCAACATAGTGATCTTGAAAGTTGAGTTTAGTTGAGACATTAAAGGGTTTCTAAATCTCTTCTTAAATCCCATCATGTAACAAGAGTTAAGGTTGGGGTGCTAAGAATAAAGATTTATTATTAGCCATAACATAAAGAACAAGGAGGACATGTTGCACAAAGGTTTCATCCGGGCCACAAGTGTAGTTCAGTACTCGCCTAGCATGTGCATGGCCCTGGTTCTACCCCCATCTCTGCAAGAGTAAAAATGTTTTGTCACCAGGAAGGGAAAAACTCTTCCTAGACTGAGAAGAAGAGTTTGTGGAGGAATACATTTAGAGTAGAGGAGGCTAGGAAGAAGAAGCCACCTTCCCAGGCAAACATTGTTATATTGAGAGAATCACAAACATCATGAGTGGCAGTCTACTTTCATGCGCACATTCTAATGTGGAAAGAGTAATTTTGATATAGTAGAAACATGAAGGGTGACAGCATTGGTAGAGGCATCTATGGAAAACTGTCCTCAGACAGCACTTCCAGTTGTGCCACAGCCCATGAGTGGCACCAGAAGGGAGACACCGAGAGAACTACTAGGCTGGGAACTAATAGAACCAGTAGGTCTGATGCTAGATGACGAAGTATAGAAACTTCGTGACCAAAGAGACTCTGGACCATTGCCTTGGATAGTTTCAGGGTGGGGTGGGCGAAGCCATACCACAGCAGACATTAGTATTGGATAAATACTCCATAAAGAATATCCCAGAATCTAATAAGCCCTTTCTGGACTATTGCTGTCGCCACTGTACATAGATCCTCATCTTTGTGCAGACATTATCATGGGCAAAAGGGAAAGAGAAAGCCCCTTCTTGAGACAGAATCTGAACTTTGAGCAGAACAACTAACTAAAAGAGAGTTTTAAATTAGAAAAAACTGAGCTGTCTTCAGGGGTAAGCTTAAGTTTCCTACCATCTAATGAGACTAGAGACGCCAGCACAAGATCCAGTAAGTGTTAGTTAATGCCAAATGTGACACAAGTGAGCCATTTAGTTTCTCAACTTCAATTGTACTATACTGGCTTGCTGAAACAATGATGAATCTTCCTTTTCTGACAACTCCCACCACCTCCATAAATAAAGCCAGGATCCTCAACATTCTTGCAAAGCACCTTCAGCATGGACCAAGACTCTTGGGGAGACTAGAACCTATGTTTCCTTATTTTCAGTTTAGAGCTCTTTCCTCCTTTTCCTGCTAGCATTACAATTCAAAGCAGGTTCAAGTACAGATAACAAAATATAAGGAATGATTTACTGGGCATTTAAATATCTAGCTTTAAGTTTCAGTCCTGATCAAATCCACTAACCCTACTCTTCTTTCATAATGTAAATACATTAGATAACCAGCCAGGTTAAAAGAGCTATACCAGCTTGCGTATAGGCTGGTGGTAGCTAGCAGTGGTGTCCCCTGCTAACTGCTGTGCTGATTGACAGGGGTCTCTGAAACAATAGGAGAAAATGCCAAGCAACTCCCTTTTTGAATCTAACTCAAAACACCAGAAATGCTTTCATGAGGCCATGGCTAGCTGGTGTCTTCTTTGATGTGATAAAATTTGAGTCATTTCAGCTGCAGTTGTAATCGCAATGTATGGGAGGGGTGAGGGGCTGACTATCCAGTATTATTTTATTATTCTTTCAATTCAGTAACAATATAATAACTTAGAGAGACTTAACAGCTCAGCTAAAGAATGGTACATAGTGGCCTATTGAGAAACTTTAGTCTAGTATTTTGCTTTTGACAGGACATTCTTTCAGACATTTCTTCTGCGGGATAAAAAAAAGTATTTGGATTATTTGCATAAGAATATATTTTATTGTAATGTGTCTAGCATTTCCATGGTGGAAAATCCAGGAAGAGGAACAGCATATTATCATTACAAACAATGATATTTGGAATTAGAACAGAAAGTCTTCAGTCATTTTTCAACCTGCCAACCAAATCAATGCCCAGAGAAAACTGTGTGTGTGTGTGTGTGTGTGTGCATGTGTGTGTATGCACTTGTGCATTTATGCACAAGCCTGTGAGCTGATGAGAGCATCTTACAAAGATATGGATTTATAATTCACCAACACCAAAGGAAGCATTTTAAATGGCACTAAGTTAGGCAAGGAGCAGTGGGAGGAGGCAAGGGTCATAAACTCCAGGGCAAGTGTATGGAATGTTTCACCTTTGTGTACATTTTTCAATCTTAAAACAGATTTACTCAGGATTTAAGACTTTATTAAGGTCAAAAGGATTACATTAAGTTCATAGACATGTTTGTTATATTAATTGAGTCATAAGTTCTGGCCGTCTGCAAACACATTTGAAAACAGGCATCAGCTGGTTTCCATTGCCATAATAGATCAGAAAATCTGCCAGTAAGTCTGTTTGCAGCTCTTAAAAGTTGTTGAACAAAAATGTGTTTTGAACTATCGACAATTACCTGAGAAAACAACTGGATTCTGTAAGTGGATTTGTTTATATTCCCAGGGTACTCTCCTCACTCCCTCTGCTCTTATCACGAACTACCCTTCACACCAAGCTGCCCACTCCAGGGCTTTGGCAGTGAATGCTGCTTGAAAACTTGTTTTCTAAATGATTTAATACTGACAGAGAGTGAGAAACAGCAATATAGAACAGGAAGACAGTTGTGTTTTCATTAAATTATATGCAAAAGAATATGCACGCAAGGAATATAAATAAGATATATTTAAGCTATCCTAGGTTAACCAAACATTACCATTACATGGTAAACCTCATTAGCCCCTCCACAATCCTACATTCTTCTCTCTGTGCCTAGAGGTAATGACTGTCCTGAGTTTTGTGTTTATTAAACATATGCTTTTTTTTCAGTAGTGGATGCTATGTACATTTGAATATCTTAACAACCCATCACTGACCTTTCCATGTTTTTAACTGTATAAAATGGAGTAATTCTTAAAAAAATGGAGTAATTCTTAATGTATTCTCCTGAAATTTTTTTTATCATTCTTCCAAGATTCATCTATATTGTGGCAATGTAACCAGAGTTAAACTACTTTCATGGAATCCCAATATTCTAGCAATGTATATATCAAACTATGTTTGTACAGTCTCTAAATATCTATAGATAGTTAAGTTTCTGCTCTGTGTGTGTGTGTGTGTGTGTGTGTGTACACATGCTAAGGATTAAATCCAGAGCCCCCTGCTCATGCTAAGTACATGCTCTACTGATGAACTACATTCTCAGTCCAATAGTTTTTAATTCTTCTAGTAAATTAGCACTATCACAAATACTTTTGTAGATGTCTCATAATAGAAAAGTGCCCAAATTTAGGGCATATTAGAATGGCTTATGAAAAGAAATACACATTTTCCAGTTTACTAGATAATGCCAAGTTGCAGTTGCTGCATATATATAATAATACTTGGTACTCATTCTGCCAGCCTGGTAGCTGTGAAACAAATAGTCACCATGTTGTGGTTTCTATTTACTTCTCCCTTACTATTAATTAGATTGAAAAACATTTCATGTATTTATTTGCCATTCACATTTACTCTTCTAATAGGTAGAATTTCAACCCATCGTTATAAATTACCTTTATATCCAGGCACCTTGAGCAGATAGTCATTAATCCTAATAATTTTGTTTTTCTATTAAATAATCATGCACCTATGAATAACAATATTTCATTTCTTTTGTTACAGTGCTCAAACTATTTCTTTTTCTTTTCTTATTTCATTGGCCATAACTGCCAAATTGAGAAGTTGTGATACTAATTACCCTTGTCTTCTTCCCAAGTGCAAATGAAATAATTTCAATGTTCTTGTCCTCATTTACTAAGAGTTTTATCATGAATAGATGTTGAATTTTATTAAATGGTTTCTCTGCTTCTATTAAATAATCCTATTATCTCTCCTTTAATCTTTTAATGTGGGGAATTACATAAATTTATTTTTCTAACGTTAAACCAATCTTGCACTCTGGAAATCAACTTGGGTATGATGCATCATCCTTTTATGCATTGCTAAATTTAGTTTGCTAATATTTTGCTAAGGATTTTTGAATATATATTCATTAATAAAAGTGGCCTGCCATTTTCCTTTCTGCCTTTCATTAGATATCAACATTATACTAGTGTCATGAAATGACTTTGTGTGTGTTCCTTCTTCTTCTAAAATCTTGAGTAATTTGTGTAATTTTGGAATTAATTTTTTCCTTGAATGTTTGTTACCAGTTAAGCAGAATTTGTCCACATTATCTACATTTTTCAAATTATGAACCTAAAGATTTTGAATAATTATTCTTTCATTATTTTGTTAACTTCTAAAGCACTTATAATTAATTATTCATCACATTTTTATTCTCAGTGCTGGTTATTGTGTTTTCTATCTTTACTCTTGATCATTCTCGCAAAAAGTTTACAAATTTCATTAGTCTTTTTAAGGTACCACCCTTACACAGATGTAAGCATTTAGGATTATAAATTTCTAGGGTGGAGATTTCTAGGATTTCTCAGGAGTACAGTACACAAGATTTTATGTGTGATCCCTAAAACTGCAAAAAAAAGAGAAAAGTAGAGAGAGATTATAAATGTCCTTCTCATACTCTTCTAGCTATATCTTGTGAGTTTATGAGTGTATATATATTTTTTTCTATTAATTACTACTTAGTGCTAAATATTTCATATTGGTCTTTACTTTTGCTTTTTGATCTTTAATTATAAAGAATTTTTCTTAATCTCCCAAACCTTGTTTTTCTACTTCAGAATTTTTTTGATTCCTAACTTGATTCCAGTGTGATCATAAAGGTACAAAATCAGATTGTTTTCCTCATTTTAAATCACCCTTAATCCCTATACACCATGAGTTGAACACAATTATTCTGATATATGCATTTATGTATTCACGCATGTTACAAGGCATGTGACAGGATTTCTTTCCTTTTTTAAGGCTTAATAATATTCCATTTCTTGCATACACCACATTTTGCTTACTCAGTCAACCACTGACATCTCCATTGAGTCTACCCTTGTCTATTATGAATACTGCTGTTGTGAACATAGGTGTACAAATTTCTCTTCAAAACCCTGCTCTGAATTTTCTTGGACATATAACCAGAATTGGGATTACTGGATCATATGGTAGTTCTATTTTTAATTTTTAACTGTTTTGCATTGTGATTGGAACATATTACAATATAGAAATAACTTCAAAGGATGAAGCAGTGCTTAGAAGTTCGTAAGTGGGATTTCAATAGATTGGATATTTGAGAATCTTAGGAGTACTTGAAAACAGTTCATTAGAAATGAATTAGATTTGCTTTTCAGTGGCATTAAAACAACCAGTTAACGAGTTTAAAAGAAGTCAACCACTGACCTCTACAAGTTATCACAGTGGCAAAGTGAAGCCACAGCCTGTCTGCAAATAATACTTTCTGGTTTCATCTCCATAACGATGTTAATATTTAGCTGAGCCATTCCTATTGCTCCACTTTAACCTTTGTTCTATGTTTAGTTTTCCCAGCAACATCCACTTTAGCAGTAAGTTAGTTGCTGTTCTTCTGTAATATCTCTGAGCACTGACTACATGCCCAACATTGTGGTAAGGGATTGTACTACATCCTTGTGCTACCCTTTCAAAACCAGCATCAGTACTAGTTTCATTTTTTCAAATAAGGAAGCAGGCTGAGAAAGTTTAAGGACTGCATTTCATAGATCCTAGGCTACACATTTTACCTCTCCAAAGTCATAGTGCATTTTATAATCAGTGGTACCTTATAATTACTACTGCCCAAATGATATCTGGGAGTAGTAGCTATTACCTATATGTGTGACTATTTGGTCATAGTTGTTGATACTGCTGTTGCTTCGCCTGAGCTTGTATACAATATCAGTGCTAAATGTGGTTGAGTTTTATTGCCATTTTAAATGTTTTCACAAGTATTCACTCTGAATTTACATTGAAAGGAAAAGGTATCATGTATGCTGAAAGGTGCTGAAAACAGAAAGACAGGGTAGCAACTGGATATTACTGGAGCAAATATATATCATTGGAGAAATATATGTAATTCCTTAATTTCTTGAAAAGTGACAATTAAGTGATGTATACGACCTAAGAAAGAAAGATGTCCACAAAAAAAGCTTTGTTATAGTTTGTCACTGATATCCAAAAAAATTGCCAACTAAAGCAACTGGAGGTAGGAGAAATTGTCAAACTGTCCCATGCAGATGCGAGCAGCTTTAAAGCAGGCAATGAGAGGCCTGGGTGCCCACCTCATGCTTTGCACAGCACTATTACTAAGGTCAGGGTTTCACTGGCAAATTTATTTTTCTTTCATAGCAGCATATAAAATAATGATATGTCACACAATTAATAATGTCTTAGATTTGGTGGCACTGAGTACATTTGCCAAGGTCATACAACTAGTAAGGAGAAAAATGGAGACATATATGCTAAGTCTGTGCTTTTAACCAACAGGTTGCAGTGGGCTTTGTTTGATTTTGTAACTTCTCTTCTGATCATTAACCTATACATAGTTTTTTAAACAAAATATTCGTGGTTTTATATTTTTGATCAGTTTGGGCCATTTTGGGAATGATTGCAAACCCCTTGGGAGCAGCCTCCAAAACAGGATCAGGATCATCAAAGAGTCAGGATCATCAAAGTTAAAGAAAATATCAATAAAATTAGAAGAGCAGCTAATGGTGACCCTCCAACAAAGTGGAAAAACAGATCCTCCCTGCATTGATTCCTCAGCAAAACAGCACTCGATGTGTGGTGTACTCTGTCACTTGGAAATACAAGTAGGAGCACAAATCTTAGAGTTAGAGGAGTCAGTCTTTGCTCTATTCAGTCAGATTTCATAACCTATTTCCACCTGATTTCTTCTACGCTTTCAGTCTATTGCTTTAATATGCTTAAGGAAAAAA
>PVJO010003395.1:86631-124295 GCA_004026905.1 Hystrix cristata | reverse complement strand
TTTTCCCTTTCCCCTCTCTTTCCCCTGTTGCCTTTCTGCTTTTCCCCTTCTTTCTTTCTAGTACTCCTCTCCTCTGCACATCATCCTTCTTTTATATAATATCTATTACACCTCTTTGTCCTTATTTACAGTTATGGTTTCTCATATCAGAGAAACAATTCGATGTGTGCTCATGAGTGTCTGATTTATTTCACTTAAGAGTATGTTCTCAAGGAACATCCATTTATATACGAATGACTCTAGTTTATCCTTTTTTATGGCAGTGTAGTACTCCATTGTGTAGAGAAACCACATTTTCTTTAGCCATTCGTTGGTTGTTGGGCATTTAGGTTGTTTCCAAGACTTAGCTATTACAAATTGTGTTGCTATGAACATGGTAGTGCATACGTCTTTGTGGTATGATGATTTTAATTCTTCTGGGAAGACTTTTGAATCCATAAGGAATCCCAAATGCTGGGTTGAGAGTAAGCTTGGGCCAGGGTGGACCTCTGTTGAGCATTGAAAGACAAAGCACTTTATTGGACAATTTTCAGCATGAGCACATGGTGGACCACTGGTAGGGGAAGGCCTGCTGACATCTCTACTTAGAATATCTCTGCTTAGAATGGACTCAAGGGGTAAACAAAGTGAGGTTTTGGCTTCATCCATCTAGATAGGATGGTGGGACCATAGAAAGGTATAAGAAACCCAAAATTAAGTTCAGAGTGTTCTGCTTGAGAGGGGGTAGCCAAGTCCCAGCAGGTTAATGAAGAGGTGGAATACTGGGTATTCCAGGAAATCAGGAGAGCCAGTCACGCAGCTGCTGTGCTGTGATCCAGGTGGGGCAGCGTGCGGTAGGTTTTGTGGGGCTGGCAATGACCAGAACAGCAAGATCTGTGCTGACAGGGAAGGCAAGTGAGCAAGGTTTTGAGTGTGCGGACTCTAGTCAGAGAAACTTCTGAGCTGGGTGATTAAGACTCAGCTTTCTCTTCTGGATCTTGGAGATAGTAACTATTTCTTAAAAGTTATTAGGAGGATTAAATATGATGTTATCTATAAAACTGAAATGCTAGCTGTTATTAACCTGACTATAGTCATTATCATAACATTTGTCCTGACTATTCACAAAATGCATTACCATGCAGTGTTTGATTTGGGTTTTGCCATTCAAAACTGCATTTCCTGTCCTCATCAATAAGCAGAAATTTGGAGAGAAGAAAATTTTTGATACTTCTTTTAAGGTTCCCTCTTCTTTCTAGAATTCTCTTTAATTTGTGCTCAAAGCATTTAGCCTGGAGTTAAAAGCTTTGAGAAACCCTAAAACCTTTGGGAAAGACAAGACTTGAATCAAAATTCACACTAAAATTCTGTATGACTGCTTAAAAAAATTTTTTTAAATGAGAAACATTTTGGTGGTAACAGCAGAGACAATGAAGAGGAAAATGCAGCATAGTGAGTACTTGGAAAACCAAAAGTGAATGAAAATTGGTAGAGGGAACCAGAGACCAAGTCCTTTTTTTGACAGGGAGGGTTCCTGGGGATCGAACTCAGGGCCTTGCACTTGCTAGGCAAGTGCTCTACCATTTGAGCTAAATCCCCAACCCCCAAGTCTTTATTTTTTAAGACCAGCTTTGCCTAAGTGTTTCTCAAAAGGTACTCTTTTAAGTTCCCTCAGAATTTCTTTTAATTTCTCTCAAAAATTCATAATGTGAACTGGTATATAAAGGTTTTGAGGAGTTCTGGCATTGAGAAAGAGCCCTCCTTGCATTTACCGCAACATCCTCCAGTTTATTGCCCACGTAAAATCCTATTTGCCTGTGAGGACCCAGGAACACTCTGGATATTCTGCTTCATCTCTCATCAAGGAAAGGGTAACACCGACTCCTGACTTCTCTCTCTCTCTCTTCTCACTTTGTCTTTCTGGGTGCATTGGAGAAGGTAGGATTAGGCAAATAAGATAATTGCCTTCAAGTGTGTGGAAGGTTGGCACATGTGAGATAGAGTCATTTAGAGTTGCTCCGTGTAGCCACAAAGAATAGAAGGAAGGTCAATAGTTGCAGGAAAGCAGACTTAATTTATGAATGAGAGAGAATTTCTTTAATCGCCTTATTTTTTGAAAAGGCATTATAAGCACACAGTATGAAATTTAAAAGGTGCTATTACTAAGTGAAGAAGTCGGATCAAGAAACCCTTCAAACTCATATGTGGTAGCCACTTGGAAAAGTAAACGTTTACACATTTCATAACCCAGCCATTCACTCTGTAGGTTCATACCCCAGAGACGGCTTTGTGCACATGCACCAGAAGCTGTGTATAAGAATGTTCTAGGCAAAACTGTGAGCACCAAACTAGAAATGACCAAACGTCCATCAGTAGGAGAATGAATAAATAAATTATAGTATTTGTTAATAATAAAATAGTATATAGTGATACAAATTTTTTAAAAACTGTAGATACATGCGACAATGCAGAAAAATCATGGAAACTTAATGCTGGTATAAAAAAGTTGTAAAAGATTACAAATAGCCTGATATTATTTTATTTATCTGTTGAGGGACCATGGGGGATTTGACCCAGAACCTTGCCCTTGCTAGGCAAGTGCTCTACCACTGAGCTATATTCCTAGCTCCAATATAGTTTTCATATACCCCAAATCAAACCAGATTGAACAATATATTGTTTAGGATATACATACAATAAAATTATTTTTAAAAGATTAGAGTATGATTTATAGTAACCAAAAGATGAAAAAAATCAACTGCTAAACAGATAGAATGTGGTATATGTATATAATGGAATATTATTTGGCAATAGAAAAAGAACAAAATATACCACAATGTGGATGAACCCTGAAGACAGTATGCTTAGTTTAAAAAGCTAGTCACAAAGGATGGAGTATTATTTAATCCCATTTACATAAAATTCCAGAATAAGTAAATCCATAGAAATAGAAAAATTGCTGGTTGCCTAGCAGATGGGAAGCAAAGTAGGAGGGTGTGGGGAATGACTCCTAATGGATACAGAATTCAGAGGGAGGGTAAGGAAAATGTTCTAAAATTGATTGTGGTAATCATTGCCCGATTGGACAAATATAGAAAACTCACTGAAGGGTATATTGTGAATGGGTGAACCAAGCCGAGTGTGGTGGCGCACAACTGTAATCCCAACACTCTGAGAGGCTGTGGCAAGAGTATCATAAGTTTGAGCCCAGTTCAGTCCCCAGTACTAAACACACACACACACACACACACACACACACACTGAATTATGTATGTGAATTCTTTCTCAAGAACATTGTTATAAAAGTAGCAAGTGTAATAGATGTGAAAGTCAATGGGGATTGCAGTGGGGAGGGAAGACATTGAAAGATGAAACAGAGGATGAAGTACCCTCCATACAGCTGGGAAGTTCTAGTTGTGACATTCACTCTATTGCAAGTATGTAGGTGGAAGTAGACCTAGATATTCATGATTTTCAAAAATCATACTATATAACTTGCACATATTCTAACATATGTGTTGAATAATCTATAAAAATTTTAATGCAATACATATCAAAAGACAATATAAAAGTAAGTCTTATTCCCTTTACTCAGCTGCCCAGTGTCCCATCGTCAAGGCAGCCATTGTTTCTTCTTTTTTTAAATTTCACTTTAATGGTGCATTTTAGAAACACACAGTGACACATTCATCATGGGGGATTTGTACCTGTACATGATGTATCTAGCTGCTTCTTTTTTCTCTCATTCCCCTCCCATCCCTTCACCCTTCCTCCTCCCTTATTTACAAAAGCTTTGTTTCCATTTTTTCCTTCTATTCCTTATTTCTCTTGTCCCTCTGTTCCTTCCCCCTCCCTTGTTCCCCTTCCCATTTGAACAGTTTCTTCCCTTTCCCAATATAATACATTTTAGTATTTATTTACACTTTCAGTTTCTTACACCAGAGAAAACAATGTGGTATTTAAACATGTGTGTCTGATTTATTTCACTTAAGAGTATGATCTCAAGATGCATCCATTTACCTCAAAATATCTCAAGCTAATTGTTCTTTATGGTAGAGATTTCCATTGTATTTAAAAAAAGAACACATTTTCCTTATCCATTCATCAGTTGATAGGCATTTGGGCTGTTTCCAAGATTTACCTATTACAAACTGGGCCACTATAAACATGAGTGTGCATATACCACCATGGTATGATGCTTTTAATTCTTTTGGGAAGATACCAGGAAGGCAAATAGCTGGGTCAAATGGAACCTCTAGTCCTGGTTTTTTGAGGAATCTCCAAGCTGATTTCTACAGTGGTTGCACCAGTCTACACTCCCACGAACAGTGGAGAAGGGTTCCTTTTTCCCACAGCCTCTCCATCATTTGTTATTGGCTAATTTACTGATAACAGCCATTCTTTCTGGAGAGAGATGGAATCTCAGTGTTGTTTTAATTTGCATCTCTCAAATGACTAGTGATGTTGAACATTTTTTCATATGTTTATTTGCTATTTCTATTTCTTCATCTGAGAAGTGTCTATGCATTTCAGCTGCCCATTTTTGGACTGAGTCTTTAAATTTGGGGGGTCTGATTTTTTTGAGTTCTTTATATACTTGAGATGTTGGTCCTTTTTTGGAGGAATAGTTGACAAAATTTTTTTCCCACTCTGTGGGTTGTCTCTTCACTCTGTTGGTGGTTTCTTTTGCTGTACAAAAGGTTTTTAATAGGATTAGATCCCAGTTGTTGGTTCTTTGTGATATTTCCTGGGCAATTGGGGTTTTGTTTATAAAGTCTTTGCCTACACTTATGTCTTCAAGAGTTCTATCTATTCTATCCTGAGAAGATTTAATGTTTCTGTTTTAATGTTTAGATTTTTGATCCACTTTGATTTTAGCTTAGTGCTTGGGGAAAGATGTGGGTCTAGTTTTAATCTTCAGCATGTGGAGAGCCAATTTTTCCAGCACCATTTATTAAAGAGGCTGTCTTTCTTGAGTGAGGTTGTTTGCCCCTTTGTCAAAGATAAGGTGACTGAGAGTGTTTGGACTTGTTTCTGCATCTTCTGATCTGTTCCACTGGTCCTTGAGTCTGTTTTTTTTTTTTCTTTGTTTTTTTTTTTTTTTGCCAGTACTATGCTGTTTGTATTAAGTAGCTTTGTAATATAATTTCAGGTCAGGGATTGTGATGGCCCCTGCTTTGCTTTTGTTGCCCAGAATTGCTTTTGCTATTCTAGGTTTCTTTTGGTTCCAAATGAATTTTAGGATTGTTTTCTCTAATTCTGTGAAGTATGCTATTGGTATTTTAATTGGGATTCCATTAAATCTGCATAATAATGTTGGGAGTATGGCCATTTTCATGGTATTGGTTCTTCCTACCCAAGTACAAGGGCTATCTTTCCATTTTCTGATATCTTCTTCAATCTCCTTTTTCTAAGTACTGTGATTTTCAATGTATAGATCTTTTACTTCCTTTGTTAGATTGATTCCTAGGTATTTCATTTTTTGTGGATGTTATTGTGAAAGGTGTTGTTTCCTTAATTTCTCTCTCAGTGAGTCTGTTATTTGTGTACAGGAACGCTATTGATTTTTGAGTGCTGACTTTGTACCCAACTACACTGCTGAATTTGGTTATTAAATCTAAAAGTCTTTTGGTGGAGTTTTTGAGATCTTCTATATAGAGTATCACGTCATCTGCAAATAATGATAATTTAACTTCTTTTTTTCCTATCCTTATTCCTTTTATTTCTTTCTCTTGTCTAATTGTTCTAGCTAATGTTTCTGGAACTATATGGAATAAGAGTGGTGAGAGTGGACATCCTTGTCTTGTTCCAAATTTTAGAGTGAAATCTTTTAGTTTTTGACCATTTAGTATGATGTTGGCTGTTCGTCTGTCAAAGATAGTTTTTATCGGCTTGAGAGAAAGACCGTCTATTCCAATTTTCTGCAGGGTTTTTATCATGAGTGGGTGTTGGACTTTGTCAAATGCTTTTTCTGTATCTGTTGTGATGATTAAATGGATTTTGTCCTTGGCTCTGTTAATATGGTGTATCACACTTATTGATTTGTGTATGTTGAACCATCCCTGCATACATAGGATGAATCCTACTTCGTCATAGTGTGTAATCTTCTTGATGATTTATTGCATTCTGTTTGCCAGTATCTTATTGAGGATTTTTGCATCTACGTTTATTAATGAGATTGGCCTGTAGTTCTCTTTATTCATTGGTTCCTTCTGTGGTTTTCATATCAGAGTAATCCTTGCTTCCAGGAATGAATTTGGGAGTATTGCTTCCCTTTCAATTTCATTAAAGAGTTTGAGAATTAGTGGAATTAAATCTTCCCTAAATTTCTTGTAAAATTCAGTGGTGAATCCATCAGAACCTGGGCTTGTCTTTGTTGGTAGGTTTTTAATTACTCCTTCAATTTCAGTGGCTGATATTGGGTCATTTAGAGTTTTTATATCTTCTTGATCCAGTATTGGTAATTCATATGTACGTAGGAATTTGTCTTTTTCTTCTGTGTTTTCAATCTTATTAGAATACAGGTTCTCCAAGTAGGTGTTGATGATCTTCTGGATTTCTGCAGGATCTGTTGTGATTTCACCCTTTCCATTCCTAATTGCATGAATTTGAGTCTTTTCTTTCTTTTTTTTCAGTCACTGTTTCTTACATATCCTTCCGGAAAGTCTATGTGTTCACAAACATGACATGATGTACACATCTAAAAGGGACTACACACTCGGCATATTGTTCCACACTTTGCTTCTCAAACCCCATACACTTCGGAGAATGTCCCAAACCTGTGCGAAGTAGCCTTGATCATGTTTGTTGATGGAGAGACTCGAAGTCCTGTTTGAGAAGAAGGCACGTTCTGGCGTCTGACTGCGCTTGGCTAGCCTCACAGCTGGCTCCTTGCCTTAACTCCTTCCATCATCCTCTAGCCCCTAGCCTGCATTCTGTTTTCTACAAGCATACCCTGCCCTGTAAGTACGCATCTGTTCAGTTGTTTGTTCTTCATCTCCTGTATCAGACGACAAGCTCAATGATAGGAAGGATTTGTTTCATGCTTACTGAATGATTGAACAAATGAATGAATGAACACCTGGTTGGAATAGATAAATGCATGCTTCTAAAAGACTTAGAAGATGGCCTGGCATGTATGTGTGGGCATTGTTATTAGATGTGGGTTCTTACCGTTAGAGTACCCCAAAGCAGGAATGCCTCTTAATCTCTGTAACTGTTCTTCTATTTAGATTGTTTCCAAATGATGTGGCAATGCAGAACTTGGTACCTAATGCCATTTTTCATGTGAGCAGGTCTATTTGTCAGCTAAATGTCTAGAAGGTCCTTCCAAGGGTACATGCATGTGTAATTTTGAGGGATAAAACCAAGTTGAAAAGATAAGTAATGATGAGCAGAACTGGACCACACTGGAAAGTACTGGCTCCCAACACTAGACATGCTTGTTAAGTCACTAGGCTATGTGACTAGGTCTCAAGGGTGCGGTGACAGTAATTTCTTCTGTAAGTAGGAGGCTGAGCTGTGAGATATGAAAGGTCCTACAGACCTGGAATATGACAGTATGTTCCATACTATTATTGGCTAAGTGCCAGACATATTTGCAATGTAAAAACACAAACATAAAAACATTCCATTTTATATCCAATACGTAGTAATGGGGAGAAATACTCTCATTTTTAAACTAAGAGTCCATTTTTAAAATCTACATTATAGAGTTTAAATTTTTTTGCTATAATTTTGGGAACATTTTGGAAGTGTTTGATGTAAAATTTTGAAAATGTCCAGCGTACCTTAAAAAAGTGTGGCCCATTATTTGAACTCTATACAAATTAAAATTTCGTATAATGTTTGGGGTGGGAGGTGGGTCAAGAAATATTGTATTTCTTTTCTTCTTCTTCTTCTTTTTTTCTTTTAGCTTTATTGGCTCTTTTTTTTTTCCTGTTGAGTCTAGTCAATAATCCACATTCTACAGGCACTCAAATGTCAAAATGTTTCAAAAAATATATAAAAAATAAAGAAATGAATAGAAGCGTCCTTGTTCTTTAAATTATTTCTGTGTTACCCTGAACTGTAAGTGAACCCTCCTTGCTTATAAAAGAAGCAGCTGTTCCCGCAATTGAAACCATGGTTCATTACAAACTGACCTCGGATTCAGGAGTAAAACTTCCTCTATTTTACTACAACTATTCAGACAGGGACTGGAGATAAACAATAATCAAAATCAGGATGGAACTTGACTGGGAAACCCTCTATGTTCTTTGGCAGAATTATAGCAGCTCTCGAATTGCCAGGAGTGAGGCAATGTGAAATGACCCTCAAACATTCCCTTCTGAAATGCAGTGGTCCGGGCTGCCAACACAGAGCAGACAAAGGCTGATTGTAACGACTTCTTAAGCATATACTTATAGAAACATTAATTATCACCAACCCTATTTTAAACATTTATGTAGAGCTGAGATGAAAGGGCCCTTTTATATGCAGTTTTATATTCCCCCTTGTGAGAACTATGATTACAGAGTGTTTTTTTCTTCTTCTCCTTGGAAATTCTTATTTCTAGGTCTTATTCCTAAAATACTAAGTTCAGTTTAAGGCTTACGTGCTAATCAAATTTGATATGAGAAGACAGCGGGGAAATTAAATGGGTAAAGGGATGTGATGACAGGGACAAGGTGTGGGCCCACTGCACCGCGGGAGGTATGGACATCTCCAGAATGGAAATGGCCCATTTTGGAAATGAGGACATTCATTTTGTTAAGATGCCTGTGGAAGGCAATTGTAGAGTGAATTGGCTGAGGTTTAAGGTGGTGGTTCTCAAACATTAGAGTCCCTTAGAGTAAGGTTGGGATATGCGTGGGGTTGCTTTAAAATGCACGTGACTGGGTCTGCCCCAGAGAATTTGGTTCAGTGTGTCTGCATTAATTATTCCCAGGTCATTACTTAAGGGATCTTCAGTCATGTGTCTACTCAACCCACATTTATATGTCCCTTCCCAGAATCCAATTCTCCCATCCTCCCTCTGAACTGTCCTATGGCACACTGCACCAGGTGTTAGGGCTGGCCCAAAAATGGCCTGTGACAGGGCATGTGCGAGTGAGTTTGGCTGAGGCCATCCATGAAGAATGCTTTGACCTCTTGAAGTCCATCATAATTCTTTATAGAGTCACGAAAAAAGAGGAGAAAGAAAAAGTTCACAGGTTAAACTATCCAATGACGGGGAGTAAATGTTCTTGGCATGCAGGAGGCTGAGCCAGGAATGGTGGAGTAATGCAGGGACCTGCACTGGCCTTGGTAGGGCTGATATTTCAATGAGTACAGTGCAGATATGGGGATAGATAGATAGATCAATAGATAGGTAGATAGATAGGCTGTTTCAAGAAATCACAAAGCTGCACAAATTCCACTGAGTTACAAACTGAGATTCGACTCTGCTCTGGTTTCCTGGTGCCCACTGTTCCTTCTCTGCTCCCCTTTCCTATCTTGCCATGTGTGGCCCAGAGAACATATGTCTGTCAGTCAGTCAGTAGTTCACCTCCTTAGCATCTGGTCTGGGCATGTGGACATTAATAACTGGAAATCCAAAACAGGTGTCAGGAGACCAGGAAAGCACCCTCCACTGGGCTAAATGTCCCTTTTAACCAATTCTGCAGTGGCTGAAAATGACCATGAGACCAAAGCCAGCACAGGCTGTTGTTTTTCTCCTCCTTCTGCCTCCAACTTTCTGCACTTGGCACCAGTGTTTGATCAGACAGAAGTCTTGTGTCATTCACTCAGAATGAAGTATTTTTTCTAATATTGCTAAGGCCAAGTGGTTCCAATTTAGGATCTAGACAGGTGCCTATGATATATTAAGTACCTATTATGTGCCAAGCATTTTGTGTCCTTATCATGTTTCATGTACCAATAATCCTGCAAGGTAGACAGCATTATCTCTGTTACAAGTGAGGAAGTTGGAGCTGAGGGATGTGACTTGCCCAAGATTGTACGAGGTATGGTAAAAAGATTGGCAAATGTTTAATAATGTTTTAAAAAATGTATTACAATAAAAGACACATTCCATTAATCACTCTCAAAATAGTTCCCTCGGCTTTAAGCACACTTCTTATCCCGTCGTTCTTGTCACTTTCTGAAGCAGTTCTAGACGTCCATTCTTGTGAGTGTCTTTAGCTGCACTCTCATGGCTGCCTTGATGCCTGAATGGATTAACAACATTTACCTTCTGCGGTGTAAGATTTTGAGGAGGAACCAGAAATCACATGGTGCCAAATTTGGTGAATAAGGTGGATGAGGACACATTGTTATGTTTTTATTTGACGGAAATTGCCATAAATGGTTGATCAGTTAGGGTGATTGTAAAATACAGTGAATGTTTAAGTTGAAACTTTTATTATATTAAAAGGCATATTGCCTAAAGATACTCAAAATACCCCCTCATTTCAAACACACTTATCTTTTTGTTCTTGGCGATGTGTCGTTTACTGTAATATGATTTTTTTTAAAATTTAAATATCATTATATCTTTCAATCACCCCTTACGTGCATAGAAGTAGAGTGAGTGTGGTACAGGAAAGGCTTTCTGCTTTCCATTCCTTTTTGCTTTTACAGTGTGTCCAACTCAAGCATCTATACCTGTTTTTGTGCCCATTTAGGAGGCAGAGCAGTGTAGAGAGGTCAAGAAGTGGCTCTGGAGACAGAGTACCCGGAGATCTTCCACACGTTAACTGTGCAACTCGCACCATGCTGCATCTTCTAGCCTTTATTTCTCCTTGGATAACAGCAGGCACAATAATAACACCTTATAGAGTTTTAGAAATAAATAACAGCAGGCGATTATGTACTTAGTATAGTGTAAATGGCTCAAATAGTAATAGTTAATTACTATCACCCTCATCATCATTTTTGCAAGCTCCCTTAATGGGGTGTACAAATGCATGATGAAAAAAGTGGCCATAAGCATGGAGTGAATGCACAGAATGAATGTATGAAGAACACATGTACAAAAAGAGTTCAAGTGATGGCTGGATGGGGGTGGGTGGACCCTTCCCCCTTCCCCTTCCCGCCTGTGGGGGCGGGCCCAACAGACACCAGGTTAGCAGAGGCCGGATGGGCTCACACTCTGGCAGGGGTCACTCCTGCAGACATCAGGAGTCTAGCACTAATTAACGTGGCTGCTAATTATTGTCCCAGCTAGAGCTCAGGACCCTGCTGGGCAGGTGGAAGTGGGGATAGTAGAGGCGCTGGTGATCTTGAAGATTAAAGTGGGAGGCGGTGCCTGACCTCCTGGGTGGGATAGGTCCTTGATTAGCTTTGTGCCTCCCAACCTGGGCCCTGGGGAGGATGCTGACAGGCTTGGGCACTCGGGGGAAGGGGCCTTGGATAGGACAAAGTAGGCCCTAAAGGAGGTCCTTAAACTAGTTGGGGAAGGCAGAGATTCTGCAGGTGGGGTGGGGCTGCAAAAAACATTTACATCTGATTCTCAGAAATTTCAGCTGGGTGTGGGGGCTCACAACTATAATTCTAGCCCTCTGGGAGGCTGAGGCAGGAGGATTGCAAATTCAAGCCCAGACTGGGAAATTCAGCAACTTAGTGAGACTTTGCCCCAAAAACATATAGGAAAATTTTTTTTTCAAAAAGGGATTGAAGATGTGGCTCAGTGTGAAGGCCTTGGGATGAATATCTTCAGTTCTGAAGAGAGGGCGAGAGAGAGAAAGTTAAGTTACAATAAGTTACAATCTAGGTTTGAACTCAGGAGCAGTGCACTTAGAACTCTAACCTGGCCTCCCAGAGAGGGGATGCGTATACCCACTGTACTCACCAAAGGTGGTTATAAGGTCTAAGAGTGATAACGTTGGACAAACAATTTGACAAATAATTTGTCAACTATATTTCCCTGACTTCACATAGGTATCTAACATTGCATCTCTATGAGCCTAGTAAATTACTACTGTTATGACTGAGTTGTGGAGGATACAGATTTCCTATCTATGTTTTGAAAGTATTTATTGTCCAAAACCAAAAACTACAAGAAGAAAAAAAGTTCCAGTTGCTGCTTATTAAATATCTAGGTATTTTATGTTTTTAATCTCACTGAATTTTTAGAATTGTAGCGAGGTGATATTAGCCCTCTATTTTATGAATGAGGAAACTGAGGCTCCGGGAGGATTGAGTAACCTGCTCTCATGTAGGGCGTAGAGCTGCGGGTCAGTGCCTAAGCTGGGCTGCATATCCAGATGCTGCCCAGCCCCAGACCCCTGATCTTCTTCACTGCTGGTTGAGGGGAAGTCCCTTAACTGGTGAAAGATCACCCACTAACTGAAGGTAGATTTGGAGCTAGAATCAGAATGGTCAAAGAAGAGATGGCGAGCGTGACGAACAGAGGGAAGAGTCTGCACCTGAGACGAGGGGCTTCCATTCAGGAGAGGAGTGTCCTGGTCACGACGGACAGTGAGGATGGTCGCAGGTGCCGCCGCCTGCACTGACCTTCCAGACAGCCCTGAGGAGGTAGGGCAGCCAGGGTAACACTCTATGTGAAATGCCAGAGGCTCAAAGACGCTAAGTGACTTGCCCAAGTAAGGCAGCAGGCTCTGGACTCCTTCCTTACAAGGAGCAGGGACTGTGCAGTTTTGTGCATAGAATAAATATGGTAGAGGACACGGCCATCTTGCGTTATTAAATGTATACTTTCTGGTATTTGTTTAAGAGAAATTTTCTTAACTTTTTTGCGTCAATTCCCCTTGGCAGTCTGAAAGTCTGTGGATCCCTTTGCCAGAAAAGTGATAATTTTTATTTTTATTTCTTTTAAATTGTGATAAAGACACATCACATGAAATTTAGGGTCTCAACCACTTTCACGTGTGTGTATGATTCAGAGGCATCAGGTCCATCACTGTCATCACCATCCCTCCACTGAGTTCCTTTCATCTTGCAAAACTGTATATCCTTAAACGACAACTTCTGATTTCCTTCTGGGTCCCAGCTCTGCCAGCTGCCATTCTCCTTTCTGTCTCTGTGAATTCCATTGCTCCGGGTGCCTCATCTGAGTGGAACCATGCAGTGTTTATCCTTCTGTGACCAGCTTATTTCACTTGGCATAATGTTCTCACGAGTCATCCGTGTAGTAGCCTGTGTCAGAATCTCCTTCCTTTTTAAGATTGAATAATATTTGATTAAATGAATGCATCAGATTTGGTTTATCCAGCTATCTATAAACGGATGTTTGAGTCGCCTCTACCTTTCAGCTATTGCAAATAACATACCAGCTAAAGTTTTAAAATACATAAAATTATTTATGTGTGCCTATATGTATATATGTACATAAATGTGTGTAGATATATAAATTATATGTAACATGATTCAAAGGAAAACAATTATATTTATATACTGCTATCAGTATACAGTATTTTTAAAGGTGAATTGTGATCTATTAGCTTCTTTACTAATACAGCAAATAAGATCTAGCAACAGATAATAATCGCCTTAGTTTCATTTTGTCTTTTACTTTTTTTGAGTGGGCAGTACGAGGACTGAACCCAGAGCCTGGTGCATGCTAAGCACATGTCTGCCACTGAACTACATCCCCAGCACTACTACTTTAATTTTGAGACAGTGATGAGTGTAAATAAATGCTATTTTAAGGTACTGCAATAACCAGAATATTATTAATATGAAAAATCTCTGATTTCCATTGATAACTAATATTTCTGATGTTTAATTCCTATATTCATAATAGAAGGAAATACTAAGTTTCAGTTTCAGATGTGTGAAAATAAAGATGTAATTTTTTCCCCTAAAGCAGGAACTCCCTGAAATTCTCAAAACAGCATCTTGGAGATGACAGTGGCCTGGGGCTGTGGTAGGAACACAGTTACAGAATTCCAAGGAAGCCTTTTCCAACCCTCCCAGCCCACACGAAAGCCCCAAACACAAACTTCTTGGTTTGGGTGATCTTTTCTTGGTTTGGCCCAGCTGTGTGATTCAGGAAAGTTGTTCAGCTTCTCTGAGCCTCAGTTTCCTACCTGTGGTTAGATACCAATATCTCGTCCTTAGAGGCTGCGGTTCCGTGTGACTCCTGAAGCTCTTTTACAAAGATGGATAAAGCCAGGGAGGCATTTTGACCCAGGTTTATCTAAATCTCAAAATCCCTCTATTCATCCATAGTGGATGGAAGGCTTTTTACATTCATGTTTTCCAGGACCTTATTTCTTCCTGCCATCCAGGGTAAACAACACGACTAAGCCAGACTGACTTTTTCTATCATCCCAGTCTTTTGGGAGCCAAGATTGGCATCTTGTTTTCACAGATCTTAAGTTGTCTACAACTTTAACATAGCAGGCAAAGGTCTGGGATCGTATCAGGGGCCATAAAAGACCACGGCCAGCAAAGATAGGGGATCAGCAGGGAGATTCTTAAACAACTAGATAGAAAAAGGAAGCCACAAAGGAAGTTTATATGCAGGTGTCCAGGCATTCTAGCTATGTGCCTTAAGATAACCAAATCTCTGGCTAAGGAGAACAGATGGGAATTTGCTAAATTTGCTGCCGGCTGGACAGGTTTGTTCTGTTCCATTTTAATATTGAACATCTGGGACTGTAATACATTTTAACAGTGTATGAACAAGAATAATACTAGCTAGTTCAGCAGATTGTTGACTGATTGAGATAGTGTTTATGAAAGCTGTTGTCCAGGCTGACTGGTGCTGCCAGAAAACTGGGTTTAGGTGGCCTTCTCACCCCGGGCCTGTTTGCATGTGTTGATGTACACCTTGCTTTGGTTCTTGATTGAGAGAAAAAGGTGGAGGGTTTTTACTCTCTCTGAAGCGCTTTGGAAGGCAGGGAGGACAGAGGGCAAGAGCCACTGTTTCTGCTTCCTTGTGCCAGGTACTCTACTTGCAACAGGGAAGAGAGTATGTGTCTAAGAGGCTTTTTGAGATGGTGCCAAGCACAGAACCTGAGGGACAAAATGTCACACTGAGCAGGGACAGGGCTAGTCCCCTTCTTCCATTCTACCCAAAGGGTCCACCTGTAGAGTCTCCGTGGAAAGACATGGCACGCTGAGTTCAGAGCACAGGGTCTCACAGAGACAGCCTGGAAGCTGGCTCTCTGTGTGTATATTGAGGCCAGACTCCATTGGGAATTCTGGAAAATAAATACTGGGAAGAGGGGAGAGGCCAAGCAAGGCCTAATTTGATGAGCAGATGGGGGCTGGGAATTGGCAAGAATCAACCATCGACATCAAAGTTGCCTTATTTGCATCACTTCTCTTTTGAGCCTGGGACAGAATAAGTAAAGCACCATCACCACAGAAAGCCTGAGATTCCTCTTCTATTTCTGAGTTTGGATGTAATAAAATGTCATACACACAGTTGCACAGATGATCAAACAAAAACCTACGTGTTAATGTTCATAGCAGCACTGTGGCAACAGACAAAATGTGGAAACAACCCAAATACAGTATCTACAAATTGACGAACAGGTAAACAAAATGTGGTGTATCCATACAGAGGTATGTTACTCAGTCATACAAATGAATAAAGTACAGATACACAGTACAAGGCAGAGGAAACTTAAAAACATCATGCTAGGTTTGGGGATGTCGCCCAATGATAGAGTGCTTAGCTAGCATCCACAGGGCCCTGGGTTCAATTCCTAGCACAAAAGGCAGGCAGGCAGGCAGGCAGGAAGACAATGCTAAGTGAACCAATGCACATTACATGATTCTAAATACATTGTGTCCAGAATAGGCAAATCCCTACAAATAAAAACTGGAGTAGCACCAGGGGCTGAGAACTGGAGGGAATAGTGAGTGACAGAGCTCCCTTCAGAGGTGATACAAATGTTGTAGAATTGGCTAGTAGTATCGTAACAGTCGCACGGCATTATGGGTGTACTAAACACTGTGGATTTCTACACTTTAAAATGGCTAAATAAGGGACTGGGGTCCAAAGGTACAAGCCTGTGCGCTTAGTCCACCTGTGTGTGATAACACTACTATCCTTGGCATAGCGATTCTCCGAGCTATCAAGACAAGGTGAATTCTACTCTCATTCTCTAAAACACTATTTTAGGCCTTTCGATTTGCTTTCTGCCTTGTTACATAGCAAATTACATATTCCTTGATTTATTTTTGAGAACTTTGGAGATTTTAAATGAGTTTCAGGCATAAACTGAAGCAGGAGTGTTATTTTGTCATATGAATTCATATTCTCTGATATGCTTGATTAGACTGTAACTCAGAACCTAGGAGCAAGTGTTGAAAGATAAGAGTTCCAAGGAACAGCCACAACATCACAAATACTGTCATGGCTCTTGGGTTTTTCAACCGTGGACAGGGTGGTCTTCAACCCTGGGCCTCTGTGAAAGTCAGACTGTTGGGCTGACAGCAAGGATTCTCTGTGTGAAGGTGACACTCAGGGTGGTAGCTACCAGGTATCATGCGTCTGCACATAGTGTGTATTGTGCACATGGCCAGACACTTGCCTAAACACATTACATGCCACCATCTATGTACATATATGTGGCAAGTTTCATTTTAGTCCCAGTTAACGAATGAAAAAACTGAAAGAGGGAGATTATAAATAACTTCTCTCAGATAGGAGCTACTAAGTGACTAAGCCAAGATGTGACCCCAGCAGAATGAGCCAGTCTCAGTCTGCGCTCTCTCTGCCTCTTGTGTGTAATATATCACATTCTTCAAAGAACATCAAGAAAAAAGTCAACCAGAGCCGAAGGATGTAATCAATTCTTTTTAAAGCAAATATCTTTGTCTGAAATAACAGCCGAAATCATTGGAACTTGCTCAAAGCTAGCTGTTCGTTTCTCTTTTCAAACTCCACATTCAGTGACATCCATTTCAGTGCTCGAATCTGCCACAGAGGGAGTATTTACACCACAGAAATTAGCAAATGCTCCTAATCAGCGCACTTCTTCTTTTTTTCTGGATAGCTTGTTAGACATTTTGTCAGCAAAACACTAGCTCAAACAATTTCTATTGCCAGGATGAATTAATAATAATATCTGATGATAATAAAAAACATTTTCCCCTTACTTGAAAACCTGCAAGTATAAATCTGCAAATGCAAGAGGACTCCTCTTGGCGAGTCTCAACTTTGAACAAACTAGAGGAAAATCATAGAGTCGGAAAGGAATCTGAGACCTGAAACACCCTCTGGTTTTGTGCTTTCCTGGTCTCAGTTGCCGTTCTTTGAATCTGACACTGAACAGCTGAATTGTATGGTCCAGTTTCATCCTTCCATCAGGAAGGCAGTAGTACTATTATTATCTGAGGTTTAAGAATGCAACAGAGGCTTAGAGAAGCTAAGTAACTTGTTTGAGCTACAAAGTGAGTTGAATCCGGGTAGTGTATCATTACAGAATTTATCTTGCTCAACTACTGGGCTTCATGACTTCAGAATCTTTGAATTCACTATTTCTCTCAGTTACTGCTCCTGGGATCTTAGATATCCTGGTGAAAACTAAAGTTGAGTTTGTTGAACAATCCACCAAGGCCAATCTGTATTGGTGATTCGCTCAGGTGATCTCAGGCGTGGCCAGCGGTTTCCCTGGATACTGCCTTCTGCCGGGTGATAAGAGAGAAGGAACTGGTCTGCAGCAGGGGAAGCAAAACAAAACAAACAAACAAACAAACCCCAAAATGATCAGGAATGCGTACTCTTGGGTAATTAATTCAACACACTTTATTCTTCTCCCTTTCTCTCTCTTTCTTTCTTTCTTTCTTTCTTTCTTTCTTTCTTTCTTTCTTTCTTTCTTTCTTTTCTTCTTTCCTTCCTTCCTTCTTACCTTTCTTTCTTTCTTTCTTTCTTTCTTTCTTTCTTTCTTTCTTTCTTTCTTTTCTTCTTTCCTTCCTTCCTTCTTACCTTTCTTTCTTTCTTTCTTTCTTTCTTTCTTTCTTTCTTTCTTTCTTCTTTCTCTTACTCCCTTCCTTCCCTCCCTCCCTTCCTTTGTTCATGTGCCGAGGATTGAACTCACAACCTCATGCATACTAGGCAAGTACTCCAGTACTGAGTTACATTCTCAGCCCTTGACACAAATATTTTGAGTACCTATTATATTTCAGGTATAATTCAAGGTGCCAGGGATAGAGTAAAACCGAAACAATCAAGTCTCTGTGCCAAATAGACCTGACACTCAACAAGAACAACACCGACATCATCATCAACAACATTTATTGAACACTTGCCATGTACCAGCACTTGGCTAAGCATTTATACCCACTGTCTCACCTAATTATTGAAACAAGATGTTGAGATAAGATCATAACCAACTAATGCTTCTGGCAAGTTGCGTGAGTATTCCAGGGTCATTTTCCAGGAATGCAAAATGGTGATTAACATTGTAATTATTTCACCAAGTTGCCATGAGAATGAAATAAAGTGATAATTTCTGAGCAAAGAGCTTAGCTTGATGTTTGCTACATGACAAGACACCTTTTGAGCTTCCATTGTTAATTACTCTATAAGACAGGTACTCTGATTAATACCACTTCACAGATGTGGAAACTGAGGCTCAAGCCTCGTAAGTAACACTGATCACCCAGCCACTGTGCCAGATTGGGAAGTAGGAAGGGACTGGGTGGAACAGAGTGGATGCCTGTTAAATTGGAAGAGAAAAAGGGAAAAGAGAAAGTCATGGGCAGAGACAGGAGTCTTACGTAGACTTACAGGATATAGGATGAAGCAATTCGGGCAAATGCTAAGTATGAGTGACCCCCAAAAGGTCAAGCTCTCAAGTCAGCCTGAGTTCTATTGTCCCTCCCCCTGGGCGTCCCTTCTATGTTAGTCTAGATTATGTGGCCCTCCCATTAGTACCATGGCCCCATGAAGTTACCCTCTCTTTCTTTCTTTCTCTTTCTTTCTTTCTTTCTTTCTTTCTTTCTTTCTTTCTTTCTTTCTTTCTTTCTTTCTTTCTTTCTCTCTCTCTCTCTTCTTTCTTTTCTTCCTTTCTTCTTTCTTTTTTTGAAGTTACTCTTTCTCAGCACAGTCCACGTTGGGTGTTGACTGTCCATGTCTCTGTGAACCTTTCAGGGCCAGAAACTTGGTAAGCTCCTGTTGGTACTGAACTTCCCCGGCCTTAGCACCCAGCAGCCCTGGTCAAAGCTCAGTAAGTGTCAGTTAACCTGGAACCTGTTTTTTGCTTTTTTTTTTTTGTTTTTTTTTTGGTGCTGGGGATCGAACTCAGGTCCTTGTGCTTGCAAGGCAAGCACTTTAACCACTGAGCTAAATCCCCAGCCCAGGAACCTGTATTTTTGATCAAGCAGAGACTCATGATAGATCTTTCACTTCACTGAGTTCGTAGGCATAAACTCTTGTCTAGAAAATGGAGAGGAGCATTAGAGCCTTCCCCTACTACTGTCTAAAAGGGAAGTTCATGTTTATACCACACAAAGAAAGGTGTTACTTTGTTTAGGGTTTTTTTTATATATATATATACAAGTTTGAATAAGGTGCTCAAATTGCTCAGTGCCCTGGAAACTGTTCTCACAGTAGGTGAGTTTTGCCCTTATCCTAGAGTGGAGACGGACCCACCTGCTGTCGGGTGTGCTGTGATTTGTCTGCTCTTGGCCGACCACCTAGGTTGCTCCCATTTGACTCCCTCACGCGATGCTGCGAAGGCTTTTCTGAACCTGGAGCCTTGCAATCTTGTATGAGTGCCTTGCTGGAGGGGAAGGACCGGGTCAAAAAACACACTCAGCCAAGTTCCATTTTAAAATTTTAAGTATTAGAAAGTGCTCATGAGAAACCAGGCTAAAGACTGCTGCCTCAGAGGCCAACACCTCAGGTACCTTTTCTGCAAAAGTGTCGCAATAAACAACAAGAATGCCAGAGAGTGCATCAAGGAGGAGAGAAAACAAAATCAAGAACAACAAGAAAACAACACTGAAGAAACTGAAATAGAGAAGATGGTTTGAGGCTGAAAGAAGGAGGTATGTCAAAGGAAGCGGGAAAATCAAGCTAGTTTCTACCTGAAAAAGAGATCTGGTAAAGGTTTTCCTTTGCAAATCCTGTAATGCAAGCTGCATGCGTGGCCTGTGTCTGTCACCCTAACACTCTGAGAGCTTGAGAAAGGAAGACCATGAGTTTGAGCTTGAGCTGAGCAACTGTGCTGTCTAAGGAGACCTTGTCTTGAAAGAGAAAAATGAGAAAAGGGCTGCGAATACAGCTCAGTGTGAAGGCCCTGGGTTCGATTCCCAGTACTGCAAAAAACAAGCAAGCAAGCAAGCAAGCCAACAAACCATAATGCTAGTAAACAGTAAGGTTCTGGAAAGACAAGCAAGGCCTCAATTCAAGCTGTCATTTTGTAGATGAAAAAATAAGTTCCGGGGGTTCGTCGCGCAGACCAGGGCTCATGCTCCTCGGTCGTGCTGCAGTGTGGCTTTTGTTTCTCTTTTCATTTTACCCCACTCATCCCTTTATAATTACACTACTTAAACAATATAGATTATTAATTCAGAGCTGGAACATCATTTTCTCAATTCACTGAATTTAAATAGAGACGGCAGGGCCTATTCTTAATGTTTAGCAATCAAAACCAATTATGACTCTTTATTTCCTTTATGCAAAAAACACACTGTCCTTTTCAGAACGTGGTGTTTTCATTCGATGGTATCAACAGGCCAATGAGAACAATAATACGGCAATAAAACCTCCAGAGAAGAGGTATACTAAATATAATCAAGTAAGCCCAGTTATTCAGGATTGTGGAAACAGTATAGTGGATACAAAATAAAGAATAAAAATAGCTCAGAGGACGCTGAACTCATGGGCATGAGTCAGGGAACATTCCTGTGCGTGCAGCCCAGTGTTACAAACAGCTACAGCAAGCTCAGTTTCTTTCTGCCTTTTGGAGGGCACTGGGAGGTCCCTAGATGCTTCCTTGGAGCTGAATGCAAATCCCCAAGTCTGCCCAAGGTACCTGTGGCTAAAGCAAATAATGTTCCCACTTGATCTCTGTAGTAGAAGAAAACTGAGTCAAGTGCCATCTTAAGCTTTAATTCAGTTAATTCCCACCATGCAACCATCTGTTCATTCATCTATCTGTTCATCCAGTCATTCCCCCTTTCTTCTATCTTGCGTCATCAGGAGTTCAGTGGATAGTGCATTGGATTTCTAGTGACGAACCACCTTCTTCTGTCTGTCAGACATCTGTGGCACTCCCATTATGTAGGAATTCGATTAGTAAATCTGGAAATGACTTCCTGATTGAAAATAATAGCTACATCCTGACTTTGGCTTTAAAATATCCCTAGATGTTTATCCTTGTTTCGAGAGAAGGACAGCCAATCCTGAGATTTTTGTCAGCTGTGGAAGTCTTCTGGACATGATTGCCCTTCTCTATGTCATTCTAAGAGGTAGAGCTGGAGAAATGAAGCAAGCAAAAGAACTGGCTTTTGAAGAGAATCCTATTTTCTGAACCCTAGCTCAAAAAGTCATTCCTTTTGAAATCTAAGGTGAAGGATTTGCAAATGAACACTTTAATGAGGCAGAAAGAATTTCAGTGGACCCCAGAAAGACAGTCTTTGCTTAAGAAGGAAATATTCTTGGAGACCCCTCTCTCTTGCAGAGAGGATTCTGACTTAGTCCAGCACCATGCAGTAGACACCATGCTGGATGGGAAACCATATCCTCAGGTGTCCTGGGGGCTCTGGCCATGGCCCTACCCTTAGTCTTCCTTGGAGAAATTGCCCACGTTTCAAGTTTCAGGGGACTTAATAGTGCAGAGTTATATCTGAAATTGAAAGAAGTGACAAAAGAAGAAAAGCCAGACTATACGCTCTTTAAGGACAGGGACTCTGCTGATCATATCCACTGTGTTTTTTTCTCAGTGTCTAGCAATACAATGTACAGTGCTCAGCAAATATTTGTTTAATTGGTAATATCGCTATTGTACTCTTCCTAGTAAGTATTTGTAGCATCCAAATTGCCGAGGGATAGAAAGCACATTGGGTTTGGATTAAGAAGGTGAGAGTCTGATTTATGGCCTTCCTAGTTACTAGCCATGAGCATCAATTTTCTGTTTTGAAACAGAGTCAATGGCTCTAACTCACAGAGCTATTGGGATGATTAATTGGAATAGAATATTCAAAAGTTTTAGTGAAATGCCTGGGACAGTAGTATGTGTTTAATACATGCACAATCTGGTGAAGAACCCTGGAGGACTGCACTGGTCTTAGCAAGAGAGCTACGGTGACTCTAAGACGAAATTACCCATCAAAAGGTCATCAGTGAAAGAAAAGCTAAAGTGATGAAAATCCCAGCTTGTCTTCATAGGATGTTATAGTGGCAGATATGTTTGTTGGCTGAAACAAAGAATATTTTAAGAAGGAAAATCAGTGTTTCTGGTGTCTCTCTGTTAGTTAGCTTTTAATTACTGTGACAAAACACCTAAAAAAAACAATTTAAAGAAAGAAGGATTAATTTTGGCTCACAGTTTCAGAGGTTTTAGTCCATGATTTTCTGGCTTTCCAGCAGAAATGTCACAGTGGAAGAGTGTGGCACAGGAAAGCTGCACCCTGGTAGCAAAGAGAGCAGGAAGAGCCAGAGAAGAAGGGGCCAGGGACGTGACATAGCCCCCAACATCATGCCCTCATTACTCACTCCCTCCAAATAGGTCCTACTGCTGAATAAATGTCATCAAATTCTGATTTCATCAGTGAATTAATCCACTAGATGACGTCAGAGCCCTCATGTGATCCAATCACCTTTAGAAATCACCACCTCTGAACCCAGGAAATTTGGGGGGGACACCTTAAATCTAATCCATAAGAGTCTCTTTGGTATTTTTCAGTGCTAAGCTTATTTTCATGCAAACAAGACAACTTTCCTAAGTTGTAAAGTGCATTAAGATTTGCTTTCAGGCACCATGAGTGTGATCGATCAGTTCTCCTGCTCCATAAAATGTCATTAATAGTTTCTCCTGGTCAGGTGTGGCAGCATGTGCCTATCCTCCCAGCTATTCATGAAACAGAGGTAGGAGGCTCTTTTGAGCCTGAGAGTTTGGGGCCAGCCTCGGCAGCACAACGAGACCCCCATCTCTTTAAATAGCCCAGTGTGATGGCACATGCCTGTAACCCTAGCTAGTAGGTAGCTGAGGCAGGAGGACTGCAAGTTGGAGGCCAGCCTAGGCAACTTGGTAAGACTTTGTCCCAAAAATGTATGTGTGTATATGGGGATGGTTTTGGAGGTGTTCCTCAGTAGTAGGGTGCCCCTGGATTTGATCCCCAGTACCATACAGAAAAAAACAGTGACCATTTCACATATTTCAGATTTTAACTTCTCTTGAAAATCAAAAGGTCAGGGAGTATCTGGTTTAAATTCCCAAATAGAAACCAACAACTCTAAGTGGGTGGAGTCTGTTCTTTGGGATGGGAAAGTATTGTCCCTTTTGCCATAGGCCACACCCGGACCGCATTGTTCTTTTACATTACCTGCCTGCCCTTGAGGCTCTGATCCCCATCCCCAGTGTAACACACCATTCTCATGTTGCCCAACTGAAATAAACTTCAGCACAGTTTCCAGAGGCTCCAGAACGAGGATCACCCAACAGGACTCTAGTGGTGCTTTAGGGTTCACCCTGATGATAGAGGATGTCATTGCGGTGCAATGTCCCCTTGTCACATCTTCCCCAGAAAGGGCAGCTGGAAGGACATGGTGCGCTTGGGTGAATTACCCGAGTTAAGACATCTTCCTGAGGCTCTCTGGAATTGTTGCATGCTGCTGGGAGATTTCCATGACTGGGCAAGGTGCTAATACCAGTTAACTTTAATATAGAGATCCACCTCCGTTTCACATCAGCCATTTGATGTAGACTCTTCCACACCATTTGAAGTAGGTATCATGGGTTCACAATCTGAAATTCCAAAGCTTTAAAAAGCAAAATGCTTGTAGTGAAATTTAACATGAACTAGTAACATGAAGCTATCGATAGTCTTTATTTTTTCCATTTAACATAAATACTCCCACATTTTGCTACAGAAATGCTAATGTGATTTAAACCCTAGACTCCACTGGCAGTGTGGTATTCATATAGATTTGAAATCTGACTGTAAGGGTTTCAGAGAAGGTGTTGAGAATGTGTATTACATATTTCTATTTTACAGATGAGGAAACTGAGTCCTTCAGAAATTAAAAACAAGGAAACTCATGTAAGTGTTTAACCATGATGCTACATTACCCCTTTCTGATGGGGGGGGTGCCTGGAATGAACCCAGAAGCTTGTGCTTGCTAGGGAAGTGCTCTCTACCCCTGCTACATCGAGATAGGTTCTCAACAATGATAAGTTGCTCAGGTTGCCTCAGTCTGTGGTCTGCCTGCCTCCGGCTTCCAAGTAGCTGAGATTATGGATGTGTTCTATCACCTGTAGGCCTCCCATCAGATGGTCCTTCCTGGCTGGCCTTGGGCATCTTATGTCAGCTCTCTGGACCTCATTGTCTGTTTGTAGAGTGAAGGACACTACTCACCATGTTCCCTGCATTTAATGGGCTTTGGGTCATTTCATTCTATCTATGCCATCCTATAACAAGGCAGTAGTGTTGTTTTTATTGAAGAAAGTGAAGCTCAAAGAACATAAACAATTCGTATGGGGTCACCCACCCATCCGTGGAGAGCTGACATGTGAACCAGGCCTGTCACATTTGGTGTCACCCTTTCATGGGGTCCAGGGTTCTCAAGCTCTGAAAGGAGCCCCTCTCTATTATATCCAAGTGGAAAGCAAATGCCCAGCATGCTTGCTTTGTCTCTCAGTCCTCACGTCCCAGCAGTCATCAGCCTGACAGAGAGGCCAGGACATCTTTGAAAAGGTGTTTACTGTCCCCTCCCTCCCAGTGGAGGGTTGAAAAATGTCTATTTTCAGGCTATTGTAAGCGTTTTCTAGGACCTCGACTCAGTGGTCTGTCGCTCTTGCTTCCTGCTGTAAAGATTTCTACAAGTAGGTGTGACATTACTTTAGGGGCTTTTAGTCCCAATAGGTCTGAGCCTCACAGGCCCCAGCTCCTGTTAATGAGATCTGTCCCTCCTCCTTCCTTCATCTCTCTTGGATGACTGTCCCCTGACTGCCTGTGCTTGGGAGCCCTGGCTTCATGAGGGTCGAGGGCCCGGCTGGAGGAGCTGTCATCCTGCAGCCATCTCAATGACCACAGAAGGTGCGGCTCATTCCCTTCACAGATGTTTTGCAACCTAGTCACTGTGGGCAAATGTCTCTCAGTGCAGAGGTTTGGGAAGTCAGCCGCCTGTAATCATGGGCACAGGGCACCACCATTACCCACCAGACCAGACAGGCTCCACGGGGCAGAGTGAGTCAGGGGGCTGGCAATGTCCTCCCCATTCCTGACCCCTCTGGGTTTGGGCAAGACTCCTGACCTCACTGAAACGTGTTCCTTGTCTGGAAACCAGCGAAAACAGCCCCTAGCCCGGCCTGTCTCATAGGACTGCAGGGAGCACAGCGGCGGTAATGGATGTGACAACTTTGCAAATATCACGCACAATTATCATGTAAGCCTGAGGGCAGTGGGTGAGTTATGGCCAGGGATGAGGAAGAGAGGTTGTAAGAAGTCAACTCTACAAGAGATGAGATCAAAAGTTCAGGAGATTAAACTGCACCAGACCTTGACAGATGGTCCTAGGCTTATACATATGGCTCCAGAACATGCCTGTTTTCCCTGCTTGAAGGTGATGGTGAGTGATGGGGATTTAAGAATGATAGGGGAATTTTGTTTCTGTGACAAAATGTCTTTGTCACTGAAAGGCAGTTTTATACCTTAAAATTGTGATGAGCACAATCAATGGAAGAGGAATAAAAATTTAAAAATACAACGCATGGCAGAAACAAAACTGCACCTACTTTTGGTAGTGAAATCAGTAGAGACAGATTATAAACATTCTTCTTTACTGTGGAAATTACTAACTTGGAAATATTTCAAAGGAATGATAAACTCTGAAAAAATCTAGCAGATGTGAAAAAGAACCGATGGAATGTTGATAATTAGAACATATAGGAACCGAAAGTGAACACACCGGAGTTGCACAGACAAGTTTGATGGACCCTTCCCGTGGGGAGATGAGAGACAAGGCCCCAGGATACAGGAACGTGGGGATGGTGTGATCAGAGCTGCGGGTGATGAAGGGAAGAGAAGTGTTAAAAGGCCCCAAATAATGGACATCTCAGAGCTTCGGGGATTTCAAAAGTGTTGACTTTTTCGATAACCATAGTAGGTAGGCATGGATTCATATACCTGTAATCCCCGCTCTTTCAGGTGGCTGAGGCAGGAGGATCATAAGTTTGAGGCCAGCCTGGGCAACATAGTGAGAACTTGTCTCAAAATAAAATTTTTAAAACCTAGCTCAACAGTAGAGCATTTGCCTTGCACAAGGCCCTGGATTCAATCCCCAGTACCCCAAAAACAGAACAAAGCAAAGCAAAGCAAAGCAAAACAAAACAAAACAAAGTTAGCCAGATCCTCAGGCAGCAGAAGCCAAAATTACTTTGGCAAAAGGGTGGAGGGACGGACCGGGGATCCACCACCAGCTCTTAACGAGTGACTTAGACACAGGACCATGTCAATGCATCACAAATTCCAACTGGATCCATAAGAAAAAATAATTAGTAAGCTCAGAAATTATTCTTGAAAATCAGTGCTATAGAGGCAGGTTGTTTCTGTTTTCTGATTTTAGAATCTTAAAATTAAAGGCAGGAATTCATGTTCATGAAATGTTTTCAGGACGAAAGACATCTTATCAAAAGGTTATAAGGAATGAATGGAAACATACATCAAAGCCCCAAATCATAAAACTTGGCATTTGGGAGAAACCACAGAGCTACTACTGTACCTGTAGTGTAATCCCTTCATTTTCATAAGAGGACACTAAGCCTTAGAGAAAGTGTGGAGGACTCAGACCACACAGGGAACCACCTAGCCTTCATCAAGGACTATCTCGCATGACTCAGTGCCTCCCATCCAATCTAGTGGGTGGTGAATGCCCTGGTACCTACAATCCTACAATATAAAACTTGTCTCTGTGTGTGTGTGTGTGTGTGTGTGTGTGTGTGTAGGATGGGGTTGTGAATCCTATTCTATCCGGTGGATTGTTGGCAAAATCACAGGATAAAGAAGTGAGGGCTGGTTCAAGGAAAAGGTGAATCTGTTAGGAAGGACTTGGAGGAGATACACCTAGAAGCATTCTGTCTTCTGATTCTATAAAAAAAAATCTGAGATTGGGTCATTTCTTAAGAATAGAGGTTTATTTTGGTGTATGGTTTGGGAGGCTGGGAAATCTAAAAATATGGCACCAGCATCTTCTCTGCTTCTGGTGAGGGCCTCACACTGCTGCCATTTATCGCAGAAAGCACAATGGCAAATGGGCACGTAGGCAAGAGACAAAACCCAAGGAGCGAATCGAACCCTGGGTGCTCTACCACTGGGCTACATCCCGATCCCCAGACTGGCCTGATACTTGCAGTAAGTCCTCCTGCCTCTGTCTCCGCCTTCCTAGGAGCTGGCATTACAGGCATATGCCACCACATCTGGTGTAGCTTTGCTTGGTGATCTGCTCAGGCAGTAACTAATCTGGTTCCTGGAGAGGGCGAACCCACCACTGTGAGAGGGCGTTTGTCTCTTTATGAGCGTGGCTCCCACTTGACTAAATGCCTCTTAAACACTCCACCTCTTCTCAACACCATCATTGAGGATCAACCCTCAAAATGAACTTTGGAAGAGACAAAGCATATTTAAACCACAGCATAGAGTAACCACAGATACAATGTGAGAAAGAAAAAGATACTTTTGCCAAGAGAAATACAAGCCAAGGCCAGGAAGCCGGGGACATGTGCAAATTGGCTAAGCTGATTCATTCATTCAACAAGCGTTTATCAGGTCTGGTTATGTACTAAGTGCAGTGCAGGTACCCCGGACACGGTCCTCATTCTCCCGGAGCTTACGTGGACTGGGGAAGATGGGGAGAGAGATTGGACAGTGGTAGGAGTTCCAGTGCCTGTCAGCAAGGCTGACCCGAGGACTGACAGTGATGAATGTCTTGGTACCAGGCTCCTGGTTGGGCTCACTTTGTCACTGCTGGGGGATCCCACCTGGTACCGTTACTGACAGACACCTGCCTCTCCAGGCTTTGGTTGTGGCAAATTACTCCTCTGGGAGACAGGCTACCTGGGGAGCAGGAGTTATTTCAGTGTGCTGAGACTCGGGTGCTTAGGCTTTTCCTTTGAATTTCTGTATGGTTTCCCTATCTTAAGTATGCACTTCTTTTAGAATCAGAAGAAAACTAATGAAAATGATCTTCATTAAGTCCTTTTTTAAACTACAGATATTAACCATAGATACCAGGTGTACTGAATATGGAAATACAGCCAGAACATATCACTGAGTGAAGAAAAAGAGCAAGCAAACTACAGAATAAAACAAATACTGTCATCTTGTTATTATATAAAAAAACTTATGCATGTATTGCATATATATAGTTCTGGAACACTTTTTTCTACATTTGCGGTGGAGCAGGGGGATGGAGTCTTTTATATTCCTCTGTACTACTTGAATGTTTACAACAAGTATGTGTTACTCTAGTCATTTTTAAGAAGCCCTTCCCGATCTCTTGCTCTTGGTTGCTATATATTGGGTTTATTATGCCTGCTTACTGAGCTAAGAATGTTCCTTCTCACTTCTGGTGGCTTTGCCTCTGTTTCCAACTCCTGCTCTCTTGGGCAAGAGGGAACGAGACTCTTTAACTAGAATGAACCATCTCTAGCTCCCAGGATCTTCCCTTGGGGGTCAGACCTCCTCCAGGTGTGGCTAGGCTTTGTGAAGCAGGAGACCTGGCGGGAGGTTATTTTTCTGCCTCTTCGGTTGTCCTGCCTAGATTTCCTTGCTTGGAGACTTGTTTGTGATGGAGATGGTGACCAGGAGGGAGCCACAGGGGCCATCTCTTCCTGCCCTGCGTATTGCTGGAGAACAGGGGCAGGAGAGGATTAGGGAGGTGCTGTCACCTCCACCCTGGACACCTACCTCTGGCCCAGGGTCCCACCATGCTTTCTTCCTCTCCCCAGCCCAGGCCAGGAAGAAGATGGAAATAATTAACACCTAAGTGGAAAGGCTTTCACCCAGATCTCAAAGTCCCCTAGGAATTTGCATTTTAAAGCCTGGTCGCTAATTGTGGAATGTGAGGCTTTGTATTCCCTGAAAGGAAAGGCAAGCAATGGAAATCGGGTGAAGAGAGGAGGGGGTCCTCTTTGTGCTGGCCCCCCAAACATTCTACAGTACTTCCAAGCCTGCTGCAGATGAAAAAGCTGAATTGGGGGGCGGGGGTGTCATCCCCAAGGGTTGATTTCCTCCTCATTCTCCACAAGGTTTTTGGAAGCGAGCCTCACCCCAGAGCCTGCCTGCCTCTACATATCCTGGAGCCCTGCTCTCTCCTTCCCAACACAGACTGGGCCCAGCCTGGTGCCCAGCCCCGGATAGGTGGGGTGCACAGAGACAGGTCTGCACTTGCTTAAAAGCCAGGGACTCTGGGACAGAACCACTCAATTACTGTATTAATTTTTTAATGGGAAAAACACACAAAAAATTAAAAATGTTCTGAAGTGGAAAGCAAGTGTCCCTTTCACCACTAGATCCTGAGTTCCTCTTTCTCTCTGTTTGTACTTAGATATACATACATGTAAATATGTATATGGTATGTTTACATTCAGAGTTGTCCATCTTGTTTTTTTTTTTTTTCACGAAGCAATGTTTTTCAGGCCTAGTACTTACTTGTGAGACCTTGTGAGTGTTTATTTTCTTGTGCCCAATCTCCTCCGTAAAATGGCAGGTAATAGAAATACTTCCCCCTAAATGCTGTGGTGAGGATTGAGTTTGTTCACGCAGTCATTAGGCAAATGCCTGACATGGACTGGGGCACTGTAAAAGTGATAGTTTTTTTATTATCGTAGGGATTGAAAATTACCAAAGAATTCAAGCCAAAGGAAACTCCAAAATCCTACATTTCTGTGTTTTAAGGTGTGCGGTGATGACTTAATATTATAAGAAAATAGGCAGGGGTTGGGGCTGTGGGTGAGTGGTACGGTCTTTACCTAGCATGTGTGAGGCCCTAGTTTTGATCCCTAGTACTAGAAAAAAAAAGAAAGCAAGAAAGAAAAGAAAGAAAGAAAAAGCAGAGGGTTGAAATTCTGATTCTGGACAGTGGGATATTAACATAATAAAAGTACGACATCAACTTCCATTTATCGCCTGTCTATCACATGCCAGGTGCTTCTCTGGCCCTTGACAAGCTTTACTTAATGTTTTCAATAAAGCTCTGAAAGCAGGTGTTTTTATTCCTAATGTCTAAATGAAGACACTTTGGTTAATTTGTGAAAGGAAAACAGCAAAAGTAATGTACACTTGGGCCTTCGAGTTTCTTTTTGAGACTGACCACATAGTGTGGCAGCAATTGTGTTTGTGAGCAGATCGGTGCTATAGCCTGCATTTACACACTGTTCTTGTTGCCCCTGCGGCACAGTCTGGGCCAAAGGCAAACAAAAATAAATAAGAGGAATTACTGACCTGGAGCACCATTAATACCTCGTTTCTTGATATTCTGCTGTATGTGGTTTTTCAAGGCAGTCATTGAAGCCGATCCTCTGCAGGGTAAAATATCATTTTATTTTTCAAATGATGACACTGTTGTGCTTCTTAAACAGCATGAGAAACTTCATTAGGCTTTCTTTTCATTTGTCCCTGAGTCATCACCTCAGTATTGCCCTTGGCTTTCTGTGCCTTGGACCAACCTTTCTGCCATCAGTCAATGTCCTCTGATGGAACCCTCGTCTGCAGTCTTCCATATGCTGCACTCTAAGGGACACACACGTTGTCAGTCTTGTCTTGTCTTGTCTTTTTTTGCTTTTCTTTTCTTTTCTTTTCTGTTCTTTTCTTTTCTTTTCTTTTCTTTCTTCTCCTCCTCCTCCTCCTTCTCCTGTGTGTGTGTGTGTGTGTGTGTGTGTGTGTGTGTGTGTGTATGTGTATTGCCGGGGAGCAAACCCCGGGCCTGGTGCACGCATGCTAGGCAAGTGCTGTACCACTGAGTCTTCACTTGAGTCTCCAGCCTTGACAGAACTGAGTGTCAGAGGAAGCCAGTCCCATGCAGTAGAGTGACAGCTGTCTGGGAGGCATTTTCATATACGGGTTCTCTAAATTCTAGGTAGTTGTACTTGTAAGAAGGTTAACTCCACGCTGAGCATTAACAGACTACTCCATATCTCTGAGAGGCAAGAGCTGTGGGGTATGAGCAAGATATGGCACAAGTGAACATGCACGTGTGGTGACCCAGGTTTGTAATCCTAGCGCTCAAAAGGCTGAGGCATGAGGATGTTGAATTTGAGGTCAGTCTAGGCTACCTAGCAATAGCCCATCTCAAACAAAACAAAAGATATGGCACAAATAGCAATAATGATCGTAAGTAAATGCACAGCTAAAAATTCCACTGATGGATATGCTGATGAAAATAAACCACAGGAAAGATTGTTTAATGAGCTAGAGTGGCACCACTGTAAATACTGCCTTGTTACTCTGGTGTTTTTGTTCTATGAACTGCCTATTCACATACCTTTTGCCCATTCCTCTATTGAGGCATACATTAGATCTTACTGATCCCTGTGAACTTCTTGTAAAATAGGAAACTAAATCTTTTCTCAGTTATAGATTACAAACAACTTTTCTCAGTGGTTTTCTTTTCTTTCTTTTTTCTTTTTGGCCTTGTTTTGTTCATAGCATTCACTTTTGCCATATAAATATTGTACATTTTTAAGTAGTCAAACTCATAAATAGTTTCTTTTGGCTTTCGAGTCTTATGGTCCACTTAGAAAGTTTATCTCTACTCTTGGGTAATGAAATTGATGTTTTCTTTGAGATATTTTGTGCTTCCATCTTTAAAATTCAAACTTTTGATCCAACCTAAATTTATTTAGATGTTAAAGATTGAAGTAGGATTCTAACTTCATTATTTTTTCCAACTGATTATTAATAGTTCCAAAATGATCTCTCGTTCTTCAAAAATTAAAATTTCATGTGCACTTCAGGTACCCTCCTATTCTGTTACATGGCTTTTCTCCACTGTAAGCTTTTAAACTTATTTTTGTTTTATAATGTATTTTAGTATCTAGTAGGAATATAGTCTTTCCTCATTATCCTTTTTTGAACTTTTTCTTGCCATTTTCACATGTCTGTTTTTTCAGATAAATTTTAATTTCATTCTGTCAATCCCCTCCATTCTTTTGATGTTTTAACTGAAAATACATTGACCTGTAGGTTAATTTAGGGTGTATGACATACAAAAGAAGGGCATGTTTTCCCATTTACTTCAATTGTCTTTCATGAACCTTGTGAGGTAGGAGAGTAGGGTGCAACAAACGCTGGCTGGGGAATCACAAAATATTGGACAGATGTGCAGAACAGTTCCCACAGCCCTACATGTAGACTTCAGCCAAGAACGGCCTAGACCTGACATCGGCCTGAGGCGTAGCATCCCAGCACCGCCTCTCAGGACCGGGATGTGGAAGTTCTCGCCGGTTTCCTCGAGATTTGGACAATATAAAATAAAGGAAGCCACGAGGAGCGGGGGCTATCATATTTTTCCATGATGAGCTCATGTTGCATCTCCCAGATGCAGCATGTACTTTTATTTTTGCTTTTACTCCTTTTTTCTTTGTTCAGCCCAAGCTTGCTCTGCAGACCCAGTTTCTTTCCCAGTCTCTATTTCTAAAATTTTTAGATAAACTTTGCCACCACTTTTTACTCGTTTTGTCCAGTTCTTTGTTCAAGGCGAGCAGAACCTGGAATCCAACTCCAGGAGAGACAAGCAACCCAGAACTCGGTAACGTTTAATTGTTGAGCCACTTTTTAGAAACAAGTTACCAGATAACAATTTTTTAACTTTTTTTTAAATTTGTACATATTTGTCATACATATTGATCACATTCATCATAGGGAATTTGTGCCTGTACATAATATATCTTGATTTTTCTTTTTTTCCCATTCCCTTCCCTTCCCTTCTTCCTTTCTTCCCTCCCCCATTTACAAAAGTTTTGTTTCTTTTTTTCACTTCTGTTTTCTTTTTTCCCTTTTCCCTTCCTTTCCTTCTCCCTCTCCCCTCCCTGTTCCCTTTCCCATTTGAATACGTTCTGTTTCCCAATGTCTTTCTTCTTGTGGATCCTACACACTCCTTATTAGATTTATCCCTAGGAATTTTAGCTTTTCGGCTACTTCAGCAGATGAAATACATACTTCCATGTTTTCCTTTTCTTTGTTGTGATGGGATAGAACCCAGGGCCTCGCACACGCTAGATAAGCAGTCTACTACTGAGCTATACCTCAGCCCGGCTGATGCTTCTCGTTCTTTCTAACTGGCTGTGTGACTTTAGGCAGGGCATTCGCTTTCCCCATGTCTTGGTTTCCTGGTTTGTGAAGGGTGGATCCCAGCACCTAAAGCTAGTGGAGGACTTTCTGAAGTGGTTTTAGAGTTTTCAGGGGCAGTTTTATCCTCATTGCATTTTCATGAGAAAGACCCAGGGTCAGCTCAATCTCTCTGCTCCCAGCTGTGCAAACACACACCTGGGTCAACCCTAATTGGAGCCCTCTGTGAGTCCCCCACCCCACCCCCGCAATGATTCCCTGGGACTGCACCCCTGCTTCTCCCCGCAGGCTGGCTCCCCCAGCAGAACGGGCAACAGCCTTATTCCACCGCAGGCACTGGGCAGCTACTGCGTGCTCTTGGGATGGGGCCCTTGGCTTTTATCTGTTGAGAGTAGACAACTTTAGAGCAGTTAAGCCTCCAAATGCAGTTTGTGTTTTGGGGTTGATTTTGTGATAGTTTTGGCTTCCACAGACCCAGAGCCAAAGACAGTTCTTCAGACCTTTTCACTAGAGTGAATTGAAGCTGGGGTGTGTTTTGAGATGTACAGTGTTATTTGGTAGTACTGAAAGGAGAGAACACTTAGATGGAGAGTATTTCTCAGGGAGACTGAGATTCTTAGAGAGACTAAGACCTCTGGGCCTGGCCAGCCCCAAGTGGCCAGTTCAACCTCCCACCCAGGGTGCAATCTCTTCCAAGCTTTCCTGCAGCCCGTGCACCCCACTGTGTTGAAGAGTGGGTGACAGGCTTGCACTCCTGGCTAATTCCAGCAGAGACACATTTACTATTTAGCCTAATTGTTTCTTTAATTGAAAGCCAGCAGATAAGCACCAGTTTCTTTCCCATGCAAAAGAAGCTCGAACTAGAAGAAACAAGCCAGTGGCATAAGAAAACAAGGGCTGGCTTGAACCCGGCTTTGTAGAAGGGGGAGTGGGTGCCTCCGTGTTCTTGCATCATAATGTATTCGAGTTAATTTGACTGGTGGGGGTGCTTAGTTACCCAAACACTTTAATAGGATTGAAGTAGGCTACTCTAAGGCCTTGCAAGGGTAAGAATGGGTTGGCTAAGCCCTCTTTTCTTTAAGAAAACAGCTCTCACACTTGTACAGGCCAAAATAATTAAGTAATTAGCAAAGGCATTTGTCAAAATGCCCAGTGGGGCTGACGAAAATGACAGCTTTGAAAAGGATGAAGAGCTTGCAAATAGCATTTTCTCCAAACTCCAGGCTCGGGGTCAGGCATCAAGCCTGTAAGGAAAACGCCTGCCTGGGACTCCAGGGTCCCACCTCAACCTTTGGGGTTCAAGTTCACTTCCCTGTGGCAAAAGCCAAGCTCCTATTTCTGAGGAGGCGTTCTTGAAAGGCCTTTGGAACATCAAAGGGCTCTCACTCTGCAGCAAGTAAGTGAAAAATAAGGGAGTCATTTTCCTTTCAAAGCGTTGAAACCGTTAAGCAGCCAAGTCCATGGTGGAAAAGCATTTGTGGTTTATTAAAATTAAAAGACGGGAACTAGCTGGAGGTTACAAGGCAGTCAACAGCAACTTATTCTGTACCTACTGTGTGCAAAGCAAATTCCTGCATTTTCTTAGGGTCAGAAGGGTCTCTGCCCTGAAGAGGTTTCAGTGATTGCTGTTGTAGGGTAGATTAAAGGCTGCTAAATCAGGAGTGATTCTCTCAGCACAAGAGAGAAAAGCAGCACTAAGAGCAGCACCCAGTTGAGTGCTCCTTTAATATGCCTGGCACGTGGCATCTCATTCAAGGCTTGAAACAACTACAGTGGAAAGATGTGGCACCTTTCATCACCCATCATAAGCATCACAGCCAATACTCACGATGTAAGTTAACAAGAGAAAAGCATAAATGTATTTAATGAAAGTTTTACCTGACACAGAAATGAAGACTCAAAAATTCAGGGAAAAGACTCTGTTTTCATGCTTGAATTTGATGAAGAATGGACAGCCCTGGAGAAGTGTGATGGGACCCAAAGGGTATGACCTAAAGGGAGTAGACTGAAGGGGCAACCCGGCAAGGCCTGTCCCTGTCTGTTCGGATTCCTCTTGGCCTCTGCGGGGCATTCCTTCCTCCCAGGTGCAGAGCAGCGTTTTGGAATGAGGGTCCAATGATCTGCTATCAGACAGGACATGGGGGAGAATTTCTTTATGGTCACTTCTTGCACAGAAATGCAGGGGAAAGACAGAGAAGTATTTCTAGATTTTGTGGCTGGCTTTGGAGAGAAGGATTCTAGTTTCTATGACTTGTCTTGGGGAAGAAAAATGCTAGTTTCTGTGAGCTGTCTCTGGGGAGGAAGGGGAGCAAGAGAAAGAAGGGCAGAGGGCCCAAAAGATCTTGCTTTTTATCTCCCTTCCTTCAGTTCCAAACACTCAGCAGCCCAAAGCCCCGTGCTTCGGAGTATTCTTTTCTGTATGGTTTTTTTTTTTTTTTTTTTTTTTTTTGTGGTGCCGGGGATCGAACTCAGGCCCTTGTGCTTACAAGGCACGCACGCTAATCACTGAGCTAAATCCCCAGCCCCGGGGTATTCTTTTCTGAGCTCCGGTGATGCCTTTTGTTTTCTTCCTTTAGTGGGGAAGGAAAATGGAGCTCAGCAAAGTCAGGAAACTTGGAACTGAGAGACAATGGAGGCAGACAGTGGTCAAGGGCTCTCGAGTAAAAAATGGCCTGTGTTTGACAGCAGATTCTACTTGTGTAGGTTCCTAGGAATAAGAACTGAGGGAAGAACATTAGATTTAGACATTAGGAGTTGTGGGTAGCCAGAGTGGTGTTTTAGTGGGTGAAATGGCGGGGCAGACATCGTGAGAGTTCAGACATAAAGAGTAAATCTTCCAAAAACAGCCACAGGGAAAGAGGAACGTCACTAATGGGGCAGTGCCACATAGTACTGGTGGTGGGGTATTCCACGGTGGAGGAAACCTGAGAAAGTTTGCAGGCTGCGGACAGGGGCTTGAGAAGACACGGAGCTTGAAGATGCCAAAAGGAGAATGAATATTTGAGAAAGACCCACCCTTCCTGGAGGACATGAAGCTTGAAAGGAGGTAGGCTGGCAGGACCCAGCGGGGCGGGGGAGACAGCTCTGAGAAAAGGAACAAGAAAGAGAGGTCACTGAAATTGGAGAGGACAGAATTGGCCTAGATAGCTTTGGGGGCAGGACAGAAGCGTTGAGAGGACATGGTGGGGAGGAGTGGCTGACATGGCACTGTAGTCTGTGGAGGAAATCGAGGAAGGCCAAGAACTGGCGTGGTTGAGCGGGCCAGTGGGGATGGGGGCAATTTGAGGTTGAGACGCAGGTGGTGAGCAGGCTCTGTGGGACTGGAAGTTGTGGGCTATCAGGAGCTTGGAATGCCAAGCATTGGAGGTGAAGTTTTTCATAAGTTACAGTAATTTCTGGGCTATGAGTGGGATGTGCCTAGACCGGGCAAGATGGAAAATCACAGGATGTTAAAAAGCCAAAGTTCAAAGGGTTAGGAAGCATCTCCACAAGTATGAAATAGGTGACGTGCAAGAGCAGCCAGGTCTGAAGTCTCTTGCAGCAACAAAGCCAAGGGAGGTAGAAGAGGATGGTGGGAATGGTTGTGAGGCCTTCCAGTGGAAGAATGGGGTCAGTGGCGGCTTAACCATTCGGAAGACAAAGAGGGAGATTTTGTCTCTTCTTTTTAGAGGCAGTGAAAAATACTGGGGCTTTGACAGTGTGTTTGTGTTTGTGTTCCCTTAAAAGCATGTGTTGAAACTCGGTATGAGGGTATTTGGAAGCAGAGAGAGAAGGGAAGAGCTGGGGAGCAAGGTATATCCTCCAAAGCCACACCCCCAGTGACACACCTCTTCCAACCAGTCCCCATCTCTTAGTGTCACATGGGGCTATGAACTAATGAATACAGCACCCCATGAGCACATCACCTTCCAAAAGTCCCATCTCTGAACACGTGAGAATTTGGGGGAGATATTCCCAATCTAAACCATAGCAGATTGTAAAGAATCTGGAATAGCAACCAGTGCACAGTGGACAGAATACCAATTACAGGTTTAAGAGACCTCAGGTCATCTGGCTTGACAGATAAGGCCAAGGAGATCTAGAAAGGCCACAGATTAGGGCAGACGATGGGGTTCCAGTGGACTCAGACAGGATAGGATCCTGGAAGAACCCACATGAGGCGGGGTGCGGGACAGGACAGACTCTAGACTCCAGAACTTGCGAAATGTCCAGTCAGGCCTAGCACTGAGTACAGACTAGGCTGGTGTGTGTGTGTGTGTGTGTGTGTGTGTGTGTGTGTGTGTGTGTGT